>JAJHZJ010000156.1:2444164-2534164 GCA_023548195.1 Bettongia penicillata ogilbyi | reverse complement strand
TAAAAAAGAAACTGAAGAAGAAGCCTGAACATGTTATGTACCACATGTAGAATAATTAAAGCCAGATCCATAAGAAGGAATCTTAACCAGTCAAAATCTTTAAGAATTAACACCAGAGAAGCTAATCCTCAATTAAAGCACTCACTCAACACCCTGCCCCCAGGACCGGGACAAATTACTCATAGATTTTTTTTGAACAAAGCCATCTTGGGATCTCTCCCTGGCGCAGAAACTATTCCAGAACAGTCCTAGCACCTCACCACACACCTCACAAAAGTGGCAGATATTGATTCTGTAGCAATGTGAAGCCAGAAAAGAGGAAGTAATGGGCTTTAAAAATTGTATTTTTGAGCGGTAACTAGATTAAGTGACTTCCTGTCCTGAGTCTGCACAAACTCTATCCAACCCCACTCCCAACACTTTCTTGCCCCAGAAGAAACAACACATTCTCATTCTGTTTAACTACCTGAATTAGGAAAGGAAATGAGGTGAATTGGGAAGCAGCACTGAACCTAAAAGAAAAGCAACTAAAACTGAAATGTCTCTAGTTTTCTTCCCCCATGGGAAAGGACACGGGTAGGTAATCCCTATATCTTCCAAGGAGAAGAAGTTGAAGCTGACTTTCAGGCAAGTCAGAGAGTCCAATCAACTGAATGAAAGAGGAGAATGATGTAGGTATGCACAACAGTTTGAAATGCCAAATATTTCAAGAGAAAAAGCTTCATTAAGATCCTAGCATAGAATTAGATAAATCAATTGAGAAGGAAAACAAAATTTTCAAACAAATACCATAATATAAAGGAAAAGGAATCATTACTTGGTAAATTATAGAATTCTGTAGAGGCCCATTAATGTATGAAGTAACAAGAAACAATAGAGTGAAATTAATTGTAGTGGCCATCTTCGATTAAAAAAAACAGATTTTATTTTTTAATCTATTTTCTCTCTAAAACCAAGTATATATGGAAGTGAGGCTGAAAGTCTTCTCTTGCTTTCTTCTGATGCTTCCAAAATCAAAACAGCACAAGTGTTCATGCTATTCACATAGACAAAACCTATTAAAGTCAACATTAATATTCCAGATACAAATGAAATGGTAGAATCAGGTGAGCAAAGCTAGAATAAGTATAGCAAATTCTGACAGAAAAATAGGAAGTGAAAGGTAAATAGATCTTACACAAAACTTACGAAATTACTTTTCTTTGAATTCTTTCTTCAAATTAGCATCTCATTTTCCATAAATTTGAAAGAAAATTGTTCATCATATCTGTGGAAGTATTTTTAATAGGGTTGCTTTTGTTTAGAAAAAAATCATTCTCTACTTCTAACCAGTAACTAATGAGACACTTACATGAAAAGTCTGTTGTTGTTTTTTTTAAGGCCACCAAAGTAATCATGACTGACTTACAAATTTTTCCACATGTTTCTAAAATGTACAAAGTGGCATTATTTATTTGTTACATACCCACTTCTCAAATATTCAGATTTCTTTCAAAATAAAGAGTTAAAGTACAAACTTTCAAGTTATATTTGTTTTCCAAATGCCTTAAAATGCTCCAAATCTAACCTAGAATGTTCAAGTTATCAAACTTATTGACCAAGACAGAGATAAGGAAAAAATACTCTTCATTCCAATTTTGGATTTATGGTGGAATTATACAACCAAAATGCAAAAGGAATCAAGAAGTGAGAATGTTTTGGTATAATTTCCTAGCAGCCTTTACAGTTTTAAATATCACACTTGCATAAGTCTCAGCTTCTGTAGCAATTTAGTACTTGGTTCTGGTTTTATTTCTATCATCAAATCTTATATTATATCCACATCTTTTCTAATTTATGGACAAAAAAAAGAAATGATTTACGATAGTGTGGTAGAAAAAGTAATGGGAGTTAGTAAACATGTGTTCATATACTACCTTCTCCAATTATTAATTACATAGCCCTAAATCTCAATTAGATCATCTGTCAAGTAAAATTAAATTTTATGAGATTAATTTAGTTAAATAAGATTTAAATTATTTTTAAAGTCCATTAAAATGATAACTTTCTGAATTTCAGTGTTTTTCTATGTCACATTCCTCTCCAATACCATGTAAAGTTTTTGAGGGCAGAAATTGACATTTAAAATAATATATCCCCAATAGCTAGAAGTACCTCTTACACATACTAGCAAGTAATAAATGTTTGTTGAAATATCAGTGAATTAATTTCATGAAATACCTACTCTTTTTAATCTAAACAATGTTCAACGTGAGGATAAGCAAATGGAATGCAATAGCGATAACTGCAGCTTATGTGTTAACATCCATTGCAAAGAATAAAAATCCAGAGAAATCCTGTAAAGAACTTGTCATGATCCTAAGAAGTAAGTTAACATATGATTTGCTTCTTGGCAACTTGAGGGAAGAAGTGCACATGAAGTTGTTGACTGCTCAAAAGTCTCATATTTATTCATCATGAATACTTTTGTCATGAAGACATTTTCAAGCTCTTGGGTATGGAAAGCAATATTTAAGGTCAGTGGTATGACTAAACCCAAAAAGCTCATCCATCTGTTATCCTTTAGTATAAATATTTGTAAAATCACCTCCACTTCCAATCAATCAAACAGACAACATTTATAAATTGCCCAGTGTGTGTCAGACATTGTACTGGGAGCTACAGATAAAAATATGAGGGAAACAACTAATATTCACAAATATCTTACATTCTAATGTGGGAGAAATACATATATGAAAATATACAGGATTCGTATGAAAATAATAAGTCCAAGTTAATAAAAAAGTAGTTAAAACCAAGATATTTGAAATCACATTTGCCAAAGAAGATAATTTCATAATTTATCATACAAAAGTCATCTTTGGTGTCATGATGTAATGCACTTACACCCACCATTTGTCTCTCCATTGCAATTTGGGTGACTCACAATATTTATTCTATTGAGTTCAATGCTTCACAGTCACATAGCACTATAAGGAAACTATTGGTACTAAAACGATGGAATTTTATTGCAAGAAAGAGAGTTTCAGTTAGCCAAAGGCCAAAGTAGATAACAAATTAAAGTAAAGGATTAAAGTGGGAAGAAGTTTTTACAACTAAAAATAATTATAAACTGATCTACTCTCCCTATGAAGTATAAAAATTGGACAAAAACACTTGTCTATAAAACAAGTTTCTAAGGAAAACTTTAGGGAGGAATAACATGCAAGACAGTGAACCTCACAAAGAAAAAAAATATTTAGGAGAAAATGTTGAGAGCTTGGTGTTAGATCAGCTTAAGATAGTCTTGGGGCTTAGGTTGAAATCTTGTCTGCAACACATTGTCTACCTGACTGTAGGTGAGTGAATACACTTCTTTTCAACTGTTACTTCCTTTGAAAAGTAAGAGGGTAGGCTACATAGTCTCTAAGCTCTTTTCCAGATTTATAGTTCCATGAGAATTTATAAATGATACAAGAAAGAAGACAACAGACTCAAAATGGAACAGATTGGGTGGCATTTTTTTTAAAATAATTATCTATTATCAAGTAGAATACCGAGTAAAACTGACAAACCTGCACACTTTTTCCTTAGCATAACAATGACACTTGACAAGATAAAGCAAGAAAAGTGGCTGGATTTGGCCAGGTACACACCAAAGCAATCCAAGTCAGAGGTTATACAATATAATCTTAAAGCTGCATTGATACAGCCTGTTTTCACAATGAATTCATTTACTAACATGTATTTGCCACCTTTCTCTGTCTTTCAAGCCATTTCTTTCCCCAAAAATTAACAAAGAAAAAAAGGAAACAGTTCACCAGTACCATCTGAAACATGGATTACATCTGATAACATACGCAGTATTTCACACATATAGCCTCTTGCTCTGCTCACTTTGCAAGTGCAAGGAAAATGATACAGATGGTAATTTCTTCTGTGGAGTCAAGCATGGGCATGATAACTGCACAACATTCAGTTTTGTCATTCTTTCCATCTGCATTGTAGTAATTATATGTTTTTCCTTGATTTTATATACTTCACTCTGTAACTGTCGATGTAAGCCTTCCCATATATCTGAGTTTTTCATTTGTCACTTCTTACTATACAATAATAATACTATGTTACATTCATTCACCACAATTTGTATAGTCACTCTCCACTAGATGGACACCCACTTTCTTTTCTGTCAAGTCACTTTCTTTGCTAATCAAGCCAATAAATATTTAGTAAATGCTTCCTCTGTGCCAACCACTATGCCAAGCACTAGGAATGAAAATATAAATAAAATATCCCTGCCCTCAAGGATCTTAGCGTCTAATGAGAAAAGATATTACACTAAAGGAAACTGAAAACCAGGTGAGGAAATAGATGATGGTACTGGGGTGAGGATATAATGAGGAAGTCTGCAGTCAGGATTGTAGTATGAATAGTAATGAAAAAATGATTGGCTTATACATTTTCCTTAAAATGGAGGATCTTAAGGAACCAGCCAATCTCTGTCTCTGTCTGTCTGTCTTTAATACACACATACACACACACACACACACACACACAGAGTAAGGGCAAGAAAAGTAGGATCATTTACTGTTTTTGTTTTGGTATAATCAAGAAGTATAATGCCTCTCATTGAATCTTGCCTTTATCACCCAAGAGTTTTTACTGGAAGTACAGAAAGAAGTGTTTCTTTAACTAGAAACAGTATATGTATTTGTATTGTTAATGTGATTAAAGATCTTCCTCACTCATTAATGGGCCTGTCCATTAAGGAGAGCTTGATCAGGGAAGATTTGTAGGAAGGCCCACATCTTTTGTTAATGAGGCACTGATTCTTGAGGATTGGCGTGTCCTCTGGCTCTAAAAAAGATATAAATACTCTGAGGGTTAGGTTTTACTTTGGGGTTTAGTTTTGGAAGAAGTTTTAAGTGCAGAGTAGACTCTGGGAAGCCACTAAGGAGCCCCAGGCTTTGAAAATCCAGATATCGGTGCTTCCCTCTCTGGTGACTATGGTCAGACAGTTGGACCTATCTGTTGATTTGTGATATATAATATATATATATATATATATATATATATATATATATATATATTATATCAGGTAGTTTGGAAGTGCTGTCTATTGATTTCTTGAACTAAGCAAATGATATATGTGCTTGATTAAAGATTGTTAACCTCTCAAAAGTTGCTTTTCTTTTAGAAAAGCAGATCAAAGAGCCTGTTATAGCAGGTTTCCCTGTATATGTCATGGTACTTACTGATACACACACGCACATACATACACATACACCTTCTCCTCCTACATTCCTCCTGAACTGCTTTGTTTCGTATTACTATCATCAACGGTATAGGGGGAAAGAAGAGAAAGGAGTATCACAAAGCCTCATTGACCAATTGCATGGCACAAGACACATGACATAGTCTGGCCTTCTTTCTTTCTCCCAGTATTCTCCTGGCATATTCATGACATCACTATTACCATGACATCTGGGTAATAAGTACTTCTGACATTCTGAATCTCCTCAGCAACACCTATAGCCTGACTGTCTAAGAGGTGAAGAATGTCATATACAATTGTTGCATCAATGTAAATTAAAAGATCACTAAAATCAAGCAAACTTTTAATAACTGTAAAATTAATAATGGTCCCAGAAAGCACACAATAAAAACCACTGTAGAGAGGCAGCACACTATCAGGGTAAAATATTGCATACATATATAGTGAGAGGTTAATGCCACTGCTGTTGGGACTCACAGGGGCTCAGGATTCTCCCTCCTAGCTCTGTATCTGGCCATTTGGTTGTGTAGCAAGTCCAATGCTAGGTTAGCCTGACTTCGCATTCTGAGGAGATATCTCAGTTTTCACATTAATTGGCTTGCCATGCCTATACTGCAGGGAAAATTCTATTTGGGATTATAGTCTATAGTTTTTAACCAAAAAAATAGGGAAAGAGAAAGTACATTAATATATCTTTATATATACATAAAAAAAGCATTGTTAAACAGAAAAAAAATCATCACATATACTATAGAACTTATTGCTACTAGCACAATTCGTTGAAAGAATGGTCGGCATTCCAGTCTTATTAAGGTATGAAACAGCTTTTAGCAAGACTACTAATTACCTAACTTCTTTCTAGTGTTCTTCTGATCTCTGATATCAACGTATGGCACTATCCCACTAAGGCTGTTGCTTAAGCACTGTTTTTGATGATGTTTTCCCCTGCTATCAGTCACCGTCACTTCAGGAGAAGGCATTACTGTTACCTTGCTGGTTGGGGATGTTGACATTGATTCTGATGACTTCCAGGACTCACCAGTTCTTACAAGACCATGTGCCAAAGGAAATAAGATACAAAAGGGAAGTAACCCCATTCTAGTCACTATCTTGTCTAGGTAGACCATGTGCTAAGGGCTTGATAAGCAGAAGAGTACCACCAGTTTGACCCCTTTGGACAGCTCAGAGAATTCCTTTGAAATCTAAAAAAAAGGAAAAAAGAACTGAATGGAAAATTCAATTGCTAATTCTATATGTTTGTGTATATTTCTATGTAACTATCCATGTGTAGATATAAAGATATAAATATAAGAATATTGGCATAATGGCATACACATCAGAAGAAAATTTTGGGATTCAACATGAATAGGCAAAGTCTTTCTGTTACTCCCTCCCCCTCTGATTCCACATGGTGATAAGGAATGGTAACTGGCAAGTTTTAAATGGTGAGGGGTAGTGTATTCATTCCACAATGTTAGACATGGCTATTGTATTGTGTGCTCCTGTTTAAATGATCATCTTTGCAATTCAATTTTGAGAATGGCTAAAGAGAGGTTGCAGAAATTAAAGTGATTTCAAAATAGAATCAATTAATAAACCATATTTTAAAATATTTGGCAAATAGAAAAAAATGCATGACCTCCTCAAAAATCCTACACTTAAGTTAAAACCATGATGTTTTCTTAGACAGGTAGAAATGGAGATAACTTTACAATGATCTGCTGGTCACTGATATAAACAAAAACAAAACATGTTTCCTCATGCTTAGCTAAGATGGGCTTCAGTGTCTTTAAAGATGCCCTGCATAAAGTGTAAATAAAAGAGAATTACATACTGATGCTGCCAAATACTCCTTTATATGGATGATATTTTTCTTAATTGCATCAAGTCCCAGAACACAGCAACTTTTCCTATTGTATTTCATTTGGAAAATGGCATACTGCTTTCAACAGTCCATAAATATTAATTAAACACCTACTGTGTGCCAAGAAGTTTTTAAGAAGTCAAGATGCAAATATTAATAAAAAAACATGCTGGCACTCAAGAGTAATGGAGGAAAGACAGAGATAGAAAGACAGTCTAATGAGGGAAAAAAAACAATTAAAAGAAAGCTGAAAAGTGACTCAAGGAAGGTATATATATACACCAGGGTATAGTGGAAAAATCAATCAGAGAAATCCCAAAGTTGCACAATCAGGCATGAAATGAGTTGATACTTGAGCTGATCTCTTCTTTAAAATGGAGGTTTGGAGCTCATGGCCCCACCCTCCAATCAGAAAGGCAGAATGGAATAATGAGGTATAGTACCAAGGTTGATGAGATGCTTCAGGATAATGAGTTTATCCCAATAATGAGCTTTCTAAAATATGGCAGAGAAATCAGTCAGAGAAGTCAATGATTCTAAATGAATGGATATGTAAAATTCCACCCTTTTCACACAAATATTCTCCTAATGTCACTCTAAAGCTATGAATTAAATAATGCTATGATATCAAAAGAATTAAAATGACAGGTAATTAAATGGAAAATTTTAAAGTCTCAGAATGAGAATAAGTATGGATTGGATTTGGATTTGTGATTTCAGTGACATAGTAAATTTTTGGATGAGGAAATTCCCTGTGTCAATGTAATTCATCATCTCTGCAATTTGTGGTCTTTTATATTGCATGCTAAAGATCATACAGCTAGCATGTGTTTGATGCTTTTGCCCAAGTCTTCTACATTGTGACATCCAATCTTTATGTGCTGTGCCATACTATTTGTCACTTACAAATTCTGACTTGTAAACATACAGACAAAAAAGATAATTCCATGGACAATAAAAACGGAAAGGAAGATGACCAAATTGCGAAGGGTTAGCTATAAAGGACATCGAGACAGTTACCATAAGATTAAATGAGACAGAGAAAGACCTCTAACATGTTGGTGAAATGCTCTGTGGAGGACTTATGGAGACATGAAAAAAAGTCATACAGAATAAGATGACATAGAGGGGTTTCAATCTACACTAGTGAAGGGATTCCCAAAAGTATTATTCCTATGAATTATTTGGGCAAGAACGTCAATGACAACATGGATAGTTGGGTTTTCTTTTTTAGGTTTTGTGACTCTGTAAGATATTTATAGACTCGTGGTCTTAAGGGGATGTAAAGGAAGGTTATTAGAAAAGGGGTGCCATAATCATGGAGAGAAAAAGATTTCAAAAAGAAAAGAAAAAGAAATTTGGTAATTTTTTCTCCCAAAATAAACTGAATCAAATGGGGCAATAATAATCCTCATATGTCTCTCTGAAATCTGTGCTGTCTATGGTATCCTGCAGCTCCAACTGTTGTTAGTGTTAGTAAAGTGAAGGTTGAGATTTGAATTTGAAGGTTGAGAAGAAATATCAACTATATTTTTCCAAGCTCATCTATGATGATCTATCTAAATAAATGCAGTGAGCCATACTCAGTATAGAAATAATTGAATTAATAAATATTTTTCAGAAAGATTTAGAATGTCCAATCCAAAAGAGTGGTGAAAAACAGAAGCAGATTATTAACTCATTCCCAAATTCGTCTTGAGTTCTTTTTAATAGCTCAGAACACTCAACAGCATAAAATGTACTATTAGTGTAATAACCCTCAGAAATATTTATGTTCCTATGGCCACTCAGTAAAACTTGACCTTAGTTTTAACTGGTTATTAGTTATTATTGGGGGGAAAAACATTTAGCTCTTCTTGGGGAAAATTATCATGTAATACACCATTCCATTTAAGATATCTGTTGGAAGGCAAAGCACTCAAAGACATTGAAAGATATGTATGAACTAGTTAATGATCATATTAGAATCATTAACCACTACTTTAAAGAGAACCAGACCCAGAGCTGGCAACAGAAAAGTATCTCCCTCAAAAAGAAGAAAAACAACAGCAAAAAAAAAAAAAACTCCCTATTTTAAACTCTTTGCTTTTAATAAAGTATATTTTATTGGAATTGATGAATTATAATCATCCATATTTTGTCATATAGCTATTTCAAACAGTCAATTCCTCATCATGAGTTGTGTCCTAAATTTAGTAGTATATTTATCTAAATAAAAAGTATATAGATTCTACTATACTATATTCTCTTTATAGATAGATACAGACAGCTAAATGTACATCTGTCTATATCTATCTATTGGTATCTATCTATCTGGAGGGAGAGAGAGAGAGAGAGAGAGAAAGGGAGAGAGAGAGAGAGAGAGAGAGAGAGAGAGAGAGAGAGAGAGAGAGAAGTGGGTTTAAATACTGAGGTAAGAGTACTGACTTTTTTATGTTCACATATTTTAGCAACTAAACAAGGATTGTGAAGAGAAATGTACAGACAATTCTCCAATTCTATATCTCTGTAAACTGGCTTTCATTTTTTTTCCTTTGCACAACAGGTTAAAAAAAAAACAGAGATGACTGGATGTCTGTTATATCACAGTCCATTAAGATGAATAGGGGAGAAAAATCCTGTTCATAAAGGGAACAATAACTGAAAGAAAACAGCTGGATTTCAAAGTGTGCCCTCCACATCCCAACTTCCAATCATTTTCCAGGTAGGCTTCTTTGAAATTTCACTCTACTGTGTGGTAATAAAAGGTAAGTTGGAACAGATGGTTCCTGATGCCATGTACTGACATGAAATCATCATATAAGTTTCCTATTGGTAATGTTGCTGTGCTATCTATATTATAGATTAGCATTTGTCATAAGGATGGCAGAGTCGTTGTTTTCTTATCAAAATACCAAAAGCATCTGGTTACATAGCATTAGGAATGCATTGAATATACTGCAAAAGTCAACATCAGATTTTTTTGCTCATGGAAAAAAGCAGTTGTAAACAAAGGTTGAATAGGATCCCAGATAGGACAATAAACTAGAATCATATCTTGGCCTAGAGGCACCTCCCACTATGAGCATAGTTTATTCCTGAGAACAAGCCAAGCTAAATTTTCCCTGACTAACCTCTTTTCTATTGTACAATAGCTGTCCTAAGGTACATTTCAATTCTCTTTTATCTCCAGTAGGCCTCTATTCCTTTCACCGAGTCAGAGCAAGAGCTATGGAAAAAGAAAAACTCAGTGGTATAGTCACTAAAATTATGATGCACTTTCCCATGTCTGTTCTTCCCAAAACTTCTCCCCAGCTTAAAATAAACAAACAAACCATTCCTACAGCAACAGCTAATCCAGGAACATAATCTAAATGAGGCAATGTTTGTCTTGAAGCTCTTATCCCTTCCTAGTTCAGTATCATTAACTTTCCCTTCCTTTCTTCTCCCAACCTTTCCTTCTCCTGACAAAATCCAGTGAATGGACCCACATGGATCTAAAGGACTCTCTTCTCAAGGGTATTAACACCCTGTTTTAATTTTATTTTCTCCTTATCCCTTTCATTTTTTTTTGTTCTGTACACCACTTCCTGTTATCTTGGAATACAGTCTAATAAACACCTTGCCTATTAAAGCATAATAATGGTTTAATGTGCTAAAATTTCTAGAAAATTTACATTTTCACAAAAAAAATTGATTAGAAACTTCATAGTGGGGAAATATTACTAAGGGTTGAATTTCCAATCTAGTAATAGCCAATAAGGTAGATATTTGAAGGTAAGTGGAACTTGTTCTTGTGTCCCTCAAATTGCACCATATAAGCAGGTAATCTAGCTGTTATGTTTTGGATTTGATGGAGTTGCACTCCTAGTCATTGATTTCCCATATCTAGATCTGAACTGCTCCTTTCCACAGCTATTTCACGATTTCTTCCTTCATAACAGAAATGTCTTCCTCATGGCAACTCAAAAGAAACTTAGAAAAATCGAGGGGGAAGGTAATAACCCCTGGAATGTATGTTGGTGGGACAAGGCACAATAAAATGTGGGGACATCATAAAATTCAGTTGTACTAGAGGGTAGCTATTATAATAATCCTAGTGAGGAGGGGTATGTGCCTGAACTGGAGAGGCAGTAATGAGATGGAATGTGAGAATAAATGCAAAAAATATTTCAGAAATATAATTGGCAGCCTCCCCATCTTATTGAATAAGGAGTGAGAGAGAAAGGAGAAGTAAGAAAGAATCCAGAATGGTAGGTGTTCAATCATTAAAGAAAAAATTAGGTTAAAGTGTATTCTAATACTGCCATTTATTCTCTAGAATTCTTATTGTGACTCAAATTTTCACCATTGACATAGTGGATAACATGACGGATCTTGACTCAGGAAGACTCATCATACATAGTGGCAAATAGTTAATCATGAGCCAGTGCAAATAAAACATGAGATGCAATATTCAGACCAACTTGAAGAGCTTAGGGAGTTACACCAAATGATATTTGATGAAGAGCCTTATAATTGTCCTCAGATGTAATATGAAAAAAATGTCATTTTCTGTCACCAATGTCTTCCCTGAAGGTATTTGAACAAAGGGAGATATTGAAGGGGTATAAGTGTCTGATTCTGTAGAAAGAAAAAAATCTATTCTCTGGATGCCATGTTATTGACTCTCTCATGATCCTGAGGAAATGGCATCATTTCTGTATGCCATTAGTTAAATGGAAATGAAACAGACTACATATCTCATATGATGTAAAATTATGAGAGATTTTGTGAGAGAAAAAAATAGAACAATAGTACCAAACTGATGTGAGCTTTTTAAATGAAAGAATCTATACAAGCAGAAATAACCTTGTCAAATCCTTTTTTTCTTTAATATTTATGCTGTGATCCTACTTGAGGCATCATATTTGCTGTGTGTTGGACCTGTTTTTTATTTTATGTTTTAAAATGCAATTTATTCTCCAAAAATCAGGAAACTTTAAAAGGTTCCTTAATCTTTTTTTTAAAAAAAAAAAGACAGAAGCAATAAAAACAGGGCAGAAAATACATAGGCATAACTATTTCTAAGTAGACTTTTTTTTCAAAAACTTTCATGAGACAATTGTGATTATTTAAATCTAAGTTGGCTAGTTTTCTGAGCCAGATGCACTGTGTTCTATGGAATTACCGATATTTTTCACATCATTCATAAATATATTTTCTGCCTATAGTTGGGGGAGGAGGTCACAGAAGTAGCTCAAGAGCGAGGTGTTCATCCCTCATTCCTTCACTAATTTTGTAGTCAATGATAGTTGATTTCTTGGGGGTTATGCTTTCTAGCTAGGACTTAAGATGGGAAATAATTTGTTCTAAAAACAATTATAGTATGGTAACATAGCTTGTCAGTTCAAATGATAGAAATAAAAGTAAGTTCATCTTTCTACTAGTATTAAAAAAAGTCCTTTTTTCTTCAGTAAACAAATTTGTAAGGTTTTATAAAGATCCCTAACAGCTTCGATCAACAAATGATCACTGTAAAACAATATTTAATGAGTTAACTTCTCTTTTCAGATTACATACGTGTTTGTGTGTATATATGTGTGTACATATCCATATATAAAACCAGAATTTCTAGACACTTTAGAAATAAAGATGATTAAGATTAGAAAGAAGTAATAAGTCTAGCTTATGTCGAGATCCAATTCTTTAAATATATATGAATATACATATGAAAGAGAAAACTTATTGACAGATATGTGGGAGACTTTGATGACTCCAAAATGCTTGACAAACAGGCTAAAAATATTTAATAAACTTCAAGTGCAGCTGGGATAATCTATTCTCTGCAGTGGATACTTAGAGATAACTGCACATTTCTGTTTCAAAAGTGGGCTAAAGTAAAATTTAAAAAAAGTAGATTTATTGTAGGAGATAATTTGGCATTTGAAACAACCCTGCAGGCTCTGTTGTGTGTATGTGTATGTGTTTTGTGTGAACATCTTATAATGTTTCATCTTGGCAGAAGGCTTTGGGGGAAAAATAATATAAACTTGATAAAAAAATAACGCAAGATGAAGCTAACAAAATGGCATCGTAAATAAAGTGCTGTCTTGGCACTTAAAATAGGCTACATCATACTGAGAATGGAGGATGTAGATAAAACCATATCACGGACAAGTTATAAATAAATGATGCTTCAAATAGTCATCTTGGAATTATTTCAAAATGAAGTATATTTTCTTTATCTTTGTGTCCCTCCTATTCAATCAGACAGCTGTTGCCTGTACAAATATGTCATCCATGGAAAAGAACTTTAACAACAAATTATTATCTAATTGGGAAAAATTGGAAAAGGCATTTGGTGAGAAAGAAAAGGGAGGGCTATAAGACAAATGGGAAAAAGTCAAAATGCATGTACATATTTTGGCTTAATATATACATGGTTTAATACATTTGAAATAGGATGGGATTTTGCTCATCTTAGACTTTTCAAAAAAGGAATGATTATAAGAAGACCTATATTGTTCTAGTCTATTTCTTACATGGTGCCTAACCATTATGACAAACTTACTTTAAAAATAATCACAAGACACACCACAAAAATTTAGAACCATCAAAGTTCTGTCTTCCTAATCACCATTAGATGATTTCACTTCTCTAAAATGTGGAAATATCCTTAAAGATGCTAAAGCAATATGGAATTTTATTTCCACTAAAAAAAAATCAGAGTTTTTGAAAGAATACAGATTAAAGTTATGAATTTTAAGAGAAATTATTGTTAAAATATGTTTTTAGTCATCTACAGTCCCTGCTGTATGTATCCACTCCCCATTTTCTGTAAAAGCAACTCATTCCTCATTAAAACTGAAAAAAAGAAAGAAAGAAAAGTTCTTTGTTAAAAGAACTTTGTAAATTTTTTATTTAACTTGGAATCCATGTGCAGTCCTGATTTACAATATGTAAGAACTTTGGTCCCAAAACAGTTAACTCTCTATCAGAATATCAATTTTAAAACAAACAGAACAGATGAATTAATATTTTTTTCTTATCTCAGATTCTGGCATATAACAAAAATCTGATAAAGTTTGAGGGAATCTCCAAGTAAGCTTTAAGCTAGGTAGGAGACAACCAATTTAATCAAAGTGAATGCTTTTAGTATTACTAAATGTGTGTGTTCATCCTTCATTGCTGAAGAAGACCATGCCATCAGATAAATAATGACATGACTTTCACTTGACTTTATTTGGAGTGAGGGAGGGCTGTGCAGGTCATGAGCTTCACTTCTCCTCCATAGCCATCTGAATCCAGTGACCAGATATTAATTAGGATGACTGAAGATGACCCAGGATGAAGCAATTGGGGTCGAGTGACTTGCCCAAGGTCACACAGCTAGTGAGTGTCTGAAGTGAGATTTGAACTCAGATCTTCTTGACTCCTACACTGGTGCTCTATCCACTGCACCACCTAGCTGCCCCCTATTGCTAAGTACTACTCTTGGTGAAGTGCTTCCTCTTGCTCTCCATTTCTCTTTCTTTCTAAGTTATACAATGAACCCAGAAGAAATTTTATTCTGATAACTTATATATGTAGATTTCTTTTATATATAAATCAAGATTTCAAAAGAAGCTAACAACAGCAGTCAAAAAAAGAAATTTAATGCAACATATAACTAAGGAGTTAATGGAATTCCCCCCCCCCCCCGGAAATCACAATAATATTTGTCAAATCAATATATAAGCAGATTGTGGTCCTAAGCCCCCTATTCAGAGTTGGGATCAAGGTTTTACATTCACTCTCTTCTCTACAGTTTGATTCAAAGAACACCTATTAAGCACCTAATGTGTGTAAGGTACTTGCCTCAATAGCATTTTCCACGAAGTGCGATACAAATCACAAGGAGGTCAAAGCCGTCAAAAATTTTCAACAACATAAAGAGAAGATATTACATTGTGGAAATATGGGCATTTGGGGGATAGTTTTCTGCGATAATAATTTGTTGAATAAGTCCTCTAAAACGCTTATGGTTTAACATGGATCAAAATATAAAAACACAGCTCATTTGTCTTTTTAAAGTTATGTAGGGAAATCTATTTTAAATGAGTTGTGCAGATTGCAGGATGCCCTACACTGTTGAAGGTGTCCTTGAAAATACCACATGAATTTTTTGGTCACATGAAATATTAACTATAACATATCAATTCATTTTAAAGATATTTATTTTTCTATTCATACAAACCAAAGTAGGGAAAGAGGTATTATAGATGATATTGAAAGTAACAGAATAAAGAAATATGTTGGAATCTTGCTTTCCTGAGGAGAATTCCTAACTGGAAACTCATCCTCAGAATTTAATTATTAAAAGCAAAAAAAATGAACTATTATAGCATCTCACTTATATTGTGACCACTGTCAGGATTCTGAGAACAGTAATAAGCTATTATTACAATTAGATTTCAAATGCAATTACAATACAGTTATACAATTGCTGCATAGGTCACCATAAACTATTCACTTAGTGTTCATTTCACTGTAGCAACTTAAATTCAGTGAAAAACATTTTGTAAAATTAAAACTAATAACAATAATTTTTCTTCACATTTTGTGACTTCAGATTATTAAAGATACATGCCAAATACATTGAGACTATTCCTTTGCACTTGGAGTGGAAAGGCTGATTGCAAATGATATTATAGTTATCAACTGCTTCAGTTCTTGTGGCTATTTTCAAAGAAAAATGGTTACAATTGTAAAGGATATAATCTCATAAGGCTCCTCAGAGTGATCTTTTATGAACTCTCTTTGATACTCTTTGATTTTGCCTAGTGCTTTCCCCTAATACATTAATGAGGAGAGAATCAGTTGAAAAATAGTTTTATGTACCAATGGGGATAATTTATTCATCCATTTTGCAGGATCAAAGTAGATGAAAAATTGTAATGTCCATTCTCTGACACATATGGAACCATGGGCAAGTCATTTAATCTTTTTGTCTTCTAGGCATTTTTAAAATACTGTAAATTGCAGAGAAGGTACTGACCTGCTTTGGTAAAAGGTTTTTCTTTACTGGAGAGTTCCCTATGCCAATGAAATCACAGATCTAGTCCTTAAGTCCTATATCTCAGTACTTGTCTTATAGATGGATAAGATAAGCAGATTTTACAATATACAGACAAGTTCAAGATTTTGTCTGTTTTCCCCTCCCTTTCCCCAAAGGTGACTCAAGTTCCACAAGATGTAGAAATTTGACAGACTTCCAATCAGAGGGATAGAGTAAGGCTGCAGGATTGTACATTGCTAGAAACACCTGCTTTGTCACTGAAGTTGAGACATCTCCACATGGGCAACCACTAGCCATTGTAAAAAAAAAAAAAAGTTCCTTTGTTATCTAAAAAAAAGAAAACTGTCAGCAAAGCCACTGATGATGATGATTTCATTTTGGTCACTTGCCTTATTATGGCTTATTATCTGTCAGTTTCAAGTACAGGACTCATTTAGGACTATGAACTTGAGGAAATATATCATTTTTATTGTTTTCCTTCTAAGTGTGTCCTCTGAACTGTGCTTCTTAGAATCTACCTATTTAAGGTTATACTCCAGAGACAAGTTCCATCCACTCTTCTAGGAAGGGAAGAATTTTTAGATAGTATACCCACACATCTTCATTCCTTTTAATTTGCCAGATTGCTAGAGTTTATAGTCCCTGATGAGAAATGTCACCAAACTCTTCTAATTAGGCTAATCACAGAAGGTGTGTCTCTGTCTCCCAACTACATTCATATTGAAGGATGTCAAGAAAAGAAAGTGTCCCCTTGTATTCTTGTTAGGAGCCTGCCCACTCAGTGATCCTTCACAATATTATATATTATCAATGAATACCATGTTATATTTTAGTTGTTTGGAATGTCAGGGACACAATGACTCACCCATCTTCACTTGGCTACAACCAGAAAAGTGAACCAAGTGTCCCTCAGCAAGTTTTATTGCATATATTACACCACAGGTTTTCTTTTATGAAGATGGCAAGACTCCCTTGATTAAAATGAACTTGTCTTACTGAAAAGTTAGGACCTTTGGATGGGACAGGATTGTCACCTTCTTGTTCTGGAAGTTATGAGTCCTTTAACAGAGCCCTAAAAGGCAATATCCCTCCCTGCTGACTCAGTATCATGAAATACGTCATTTTGATTGAATAAAGATAAAAAGCTTTTACACAAGCAAAATCAATGAATCTAGAATACAAAAAGTACAGTTAGGTGGATAGAGTTCTGGGCCTGGAGTCAGGAAGACTTACCTTTGTAAGTTCAAATCTAGCCTCTGACACTAGTTATATAATGCTAGGTAAACTGTTTAACCTAGTTTGCCTCAGTTTCCTCATCTGTAAAATGAGCTTGAGTTGGAAATGACAACTAAATCCAGTATCTTGCCAAGAAAACTCAATATGGAATTACAGAGTAAGATACAACTGAATAACACAAAAAAGACTAAGAAAAATTTCCAAGTTATAAAAAAAGTTTACAAGAAATATCTGATAAAATGTTCAAAATACATAAGGAACTGACACAAATATAGATGATTTTAGAGACATTTCCAATGACCTGGTAGTTAAGGAGATAGGCAAAACATTTTCAAACATAATCTATCTAAAACTACATGAAAAAATGTTTCACATTGCCTATGAGAAAATGAAAACAAAAGCAATTTAATACCACCTCACAGTCAGGTAATTTGCAAAGATTATTTGATATTTGTCTAGATCTGTGATCTCCCTTTAACATTGTGAATTAAAACTCATAATCATAAAGAGTTGCCTATAACACTTAGAAAGTTAACTGACTTGCTCAGGGTCAGGCAATTAATATATGTTATAGCACGATTTGACTTCCTGACTCAAGCTATAAACCATGTAATCTTACCTCTCAAAAATTATAAAATTACATCAAGGTTTGAGAGGTTGTGGGAAGACCAGCACACTAATAAACCATCTATTAAGCTCTCAATTGGACCCAACTGTTCTGGAAAATGCTTGGGAATTTTGTGAGAAAAATTTTAAAATAACTCATAGCTATGGTGTAGTAAAGCCTACTGCTAGATACATGACAGCAAGAGTCCAATATATAAAAGAAAGGTCTAATATATAAATATACACAGCATCACTCTAGACAGGATCAAAGAAAATAAAGTGGGTTCTCATCAAGTGGGAAATGGCCTAACAAATTGTGATATATAAATATAATGAAACATTTTGCTACCCAAAAATGAATACAAAGTATTTACAGCAACATAGGAAGGCTTGTTGCATTACCAAGGCAGTGTTTGCAGCACTGATGGTGACTATGAATACGCCAGCGTAGTTTTCAGTTGCAAAATATAAAAGATTCTACATATAGAAGGCAGAAGAAAAATATTTATTTAGACAACAAAAAGTCAAATTCCAAAACCAGAAAACTAAATCCATCATAGTGACCAAGAAATTAATAAACATAATCACTCCAGGGAGCAAAGTCATTCCAAACCTCCCCCAGGGTCTTCTCACAAGCAAACACTCAGGATCCAGAGCACTGCCCAGCATGCCTGCCTGCCTTCATCCTCTCCCCTGTGACCAAACCAGGCTCACTCACTTCCTCCTGGTTCTGTTCAGCCCTTTCAGCAAACACCTCCCAACACAGGCTACATGTGACTTAATGGGCCTATTAATGTATAGGGAAGATTTTCTAATTAAATTACCATTGCACTTATATAAAATGAAATGAAACAAAATAAACAGAACCAGGAGGACAATATGCACATTGATTACAAGGACACAAATGGAAATAGCACTAGAAGGAAGCAATATTCTGCCCCCACCAGGAAATCCATAATAGTTCCAGCCTCCCATAATAGATTCTCCTCATCTCACATAACTCAGAAATCATCTGTAACTATTTCATTTTTCACACCTGTTTCTCATGGATAAACGTCCCATCTCCTTATCAAGGTATAACCCTCTACATGCATCAATGATCCCACTTCAACCAATTCTTTTCCAGTATCTTTGCCATCTCTATTATTTTTTTGTTGAGTTTATGATCCCATTTGGGATTTTCTTGGCAGAGATATTGAAATGGTTTGCCCTGTTCATCTCTGCTCATTTTTCAGATGAGGAAATTGAATTAAACAGGTTTGAGTGACTTAACTAGGGTCACACAGCAGGTAAATTTCTTAGGCCAAATTTGAAGTGAAGAGAGTGAGTCTTTCTGATTCCAGGCCCAGCATTGCATCACTTAACTTCCCCTATCATCTTACTCTTTCACTAACAGTCAATTGCTTCTGGTCTACTATCTTTTTCCATAATACTTACCAACATGCCCATATCTCTCCTATCATAAAAAAAAGAAAAACTTACTGTAAAACTTACTGTATAGCCTCCCTCCTGCTTCTGTATTAGTGGGAGTATTCAAGGGAACACCACAATGTGTTCTTTCAGAGAAGCATAAAAATAAACATCTTCCTCTGCCTACTCTGTCTCTGAATTCTTTCATTGAGAATGGGTCTATCCCATGGGTCTTCCAGAGGGCACTCTAGGAAGGGAAGCCATAGGCAGCAGCAGCTCATCCCAGGTTAACTCCTGGACCTTGCTTGGGAAGCCCCACAGCTGTCTGAAGGAGCACATCATGTGGATTTTCCTAAGGGCACACTACCTGGGAAGCAGTGGACAGCAGAAGCTAGTCCAGGCTGTCTCCCTGATCCTGCCTAGGAAATTCTATGATCCCCACAACTGCATTTCACACACACACACACACACACACACACACACATTTTTCCTTACCTTCCTTTATTTAAAAGGTATAAAAACTCTTCCCATCCATTACCTGGTGTCCTATTCAGTGTAGTCTGGATAGTATCCATGCACATGTTATTTTTTTTTCTTCACTACTTAATAAAAAGTTTAATTTTACAAGCATAGCCTTCCTCTGATTGGCTTTCTTTGCTTTCAGGGAAAAGGGGAATTTAAATCTTGGGAACTGGTCTTTCCATTATCTGGACATCTTTTCCTTTGAGGGAAACAGAGATCTAAATTTTCTCATGATAGTGTTTGCCTCAGTTTACACTAGACTCACTATTATCTCCAGGATAAAATATAAAATCCTCTGTCTTTTAAAAGTTTAAAAATCTAGACCCTTCTTCCTTTCCAGTCTTATATCTTACTCCCCTCCATCTACTCTAGGATCCAGTGACACTAGCCTCTAGATTTTACCTCAAATGAAAAATTACACCTTCAGACCTCAAAAGCTGAGTGTTTTCACTCTGTCCTCTCGTTTCTACCTCATAGTTTCCCTTCTGCAAGGAGCCTGTCATGGTCCTGGTATTTTCTTAGTTCCTTCCCTCTAAGACTACCCTCTCTAATTTATCTTGTATGTTGCCTCCCACTTTAGACTGGGATCCTTGAGAAAAGGAAGAGGTTTTTTTGTTCTTTTTTTTTTTGTATCCACAGTACTTAGCACAATGCCTGACACAATGCCTGCTTCAAAAATGCTGAAGAACTTTACTCTGTGTGTCTTTTCTGCTGTTCAGATGTAACTTCTACTGCTCCTTTCATTCTACTTAAAATCAGAGGGTGTAAAAGACTTGAGAACAAATCCATTACTTCGTGAATTTCCTGATCCTTCCATATGCAAGTGACATATACAAAATGAAAATACCTAAGTACATTACCTTCCAAGCATTCTTCAAAGGAACAAAGATCATTCAAAATCTATAAGAGAATTCACCCCAAACCCTAACTTCTCAAAATACTTCACAATACTGGCGAAGCAGAAGTTACTTCCATTAAAAAAAACCTAGTAACATTACTGGAAACACCATTCAGAAAACATCTGTGAGAATCAAGGTCAAAACATAGGCAATGGTCTGTTTAATTACAAATAATATTAGATAAATCAATGACGCTGTACTAAAGAATAATTTTTCTATTCTCTCAAAATTCATTTTTAAGAGTTGATCAATATCATTTTTTTTTCTTTAATTCTGGAAAAAGTCTAGGATATGCTTCTTCTTAACCACCCGTCACATTTCATATAATATATGATTTATGGAAAATTCATAACAATGCATTTTTTACTTTTCTGGGTTATTAATTCCAAATATTTCAAATGTTAACAACACTCCCAAAAGAGTCCCAACTGGAGAAAGAAAAACTTATTAACAGGAGCAACATCTTTAGGACAAGGGAGAACCAAATAAGTTAATTTCCATTAATAGTCAAATCAACCAAGGGCAATCAAAGCTAATATAGTTCTTGTTTTAATTTCATCGGTATTTTTTATTTAAGTGAATAGCAGAGTTCAATAACTAGAAAATGTTAAATTTCATTCAAATTTGAATGAAATTAAATTTTTTACTCAAGTGATATTCCCTAGTACTCTGATTAAAAGAGATATTTTCTATAAGAAGATATTTCATTTCATTATGACATTTCATTTTCATATTGGGGCATTTGAACAGGGAAAATATACCTCCAAGAGCCTCTCATTGACTGGAATATTGGAAATAAATCTGCAAAGGGTCACCAGTGCCAACCCTTTTGCTCTCCACTATCTAGTGTGAAAGGAAAAGTGGCTGTGGTTCAAAATTCGTCAACGAGCATTTCTGGATCACTCCTCACCTATGTCATTTAGCTGCACATCCGATAATGTAGACTTTCCTTCACAAGACAGCACTGAATATAAGACTTCTTTTTCATTACTTTTTTATCTGCAGTGCTTTGGGAATAGGTTATAGCAATCTTAACCTAGCATTCCCAAGTTGTTATATTTAAATATTTTACTAATAAAATGACAATACTTCTGGCAAATTGAGGAAAATATTTACTATAATATAGAATTCATAAAGAGAGATACCTCTTGCAATTGTTGTAAAATCCCTGATCCACCATTTATTAATGCAAGCAACAATAGTTTAGTGTTATTTCTTTGAAAGTAGAATTATTCAGTGTCAATTAAAAAATCAATACTAATATTGTGCTGTTATTTTAATCTTAAGTCTACCATAAACAGTAATGTTTAATTAAACATTAATATAATATTCAACAATGAGCACAGTTCCTGAGACACGGTAGGTGCTTAACAACATTAGTTTGCGCTTATTATTCATGCTGGCTTTTGCCAAATTGGAATGAGAGGTATCCACCTTGGCAGAGTTCCTCATATCCTCTGACATTGCTTTCTGTGACAGGGAATATTTAAAAGAATCAAGAGTAAGAAAATCGACCACCCGCAAAAAAAAAGATTCTGAGTTAGGATTCAGACTAATTGAACAACCGAGTCATTACACCATTACTTTAAAATCATTCCTTTCATTCTTTCAATAAGCAAAGGAACCTTTCCCCAGAATTTGTCATTTTTATCCATTCTCTAGGGAGAAGGGTAGATTGAATCTCTAGTATTTTAAGACAATATACTGATATGTGTGTGTGTGTGTGTGCGTGTGTGTATCCTTAAATGGGTTAATAATCACTTCAAGGATAAAGAAAGCAATGGTAAAAATGAGATACTATTTCTTAAAATATTAAATAACAACCATAATCCATTTATCTATGGAAAGTGTTTATGTCCTAGACCTTTTCAAAAGGACTTTTCCAAGGATTTTTTTAGAGTTGATAGATAGTACTTCTTACTATTTCTAGAGAAACAAAAAAGGAAGTTTTTACTATGCCTCCACACCAGTGAGTCATAATGATTTTCTATAAACTTGCTAAAAACACAAAATAAGTGAAGATAAAGATGATGTTGATGGATGGAATAGTAATAGTCGCCACCACCACCATCGTCGTCATTATCATCACAATGAGGTAATACCTTGGGATGATGGGTAGATCCAAAAGTACCATCACATTGTGGCTACATGAGAAGGCAAGGCATCTCAGCAAAATAATCATTGATGCCTGTACCTCACCTGCTATAAATGCTTCATTTCATATAGTAACGACCAATAAATTGAGAAACCATGAGTTTGCATTAAATGGGCTGAAAATAGGATTTGTTTTATCATATACCAGTCCTGTATTATAACAAATTGGAAAGTTACTTGTAGGCAATGGTACCCTAAAGTTCAGTTCATACAATATTACAAAATGATTCTTCAAAATTACTAAAAATAACATATCCTTAAGCCCCAAACTCACAGAATAAGATTGAAATTAAAAAGAAAGCACAATTTGAATAGGGAAAAATTGAAGGTTATACTTTGACTATCAGTTCTAAAAGCCTTATTTTTCCTCCAGTTTAGAGATAGTTATCCAAGTGTCTGGCCAGTTAATTTATAAACTCTGATAGCTGCTAAAAATAATTGTAAATGAATAAGTTCTTTCATGATTTGACTGAAAGTATAAAATAAAATTTAGGTGCTACGTGTAATAATGTAGTCAGTTAAAATTCCCACAGTAAAAACCAAAGAAGAAAAATTGGATCAAGGAAATAAGAAAAAAACTGATGAACTCTTAGAAAGACATGAAAAGGTTATAACAATATCTAGGAGGCATACATAGTAAGATATTTGACCCCCATACAGTCCAATTAAAGTTTAAAAAAATAGGATAATCTGTAAACAGTAGCTTCTAGATTTTCTAGAATGTCTAGATTTCCCAAAACTAATGGTAAAGTTCTAAGTAGTCAAAAGAACAAAATTAATCATTCAGCATCAACTGAAGGGGTATTATAGAAACTGAAGATATCAGAGAGGAGAAAGAAACAGAAGAAGACAGATGAGGAACTTTCCTAGCTATCTGTACAGTCAGAACAAATGCCACAGAATAAAAAGACAGTTGGAGCAAACAGGAGAGAAAGCTTGTATGTTTAACAATAGAGCATGTGTCAAAGAAGGTGACTCCAGCTCTGGAATCTCTGCAACACAAGAAAGCTAGGAGTCAATTCATTTCAAACTGTTTCTATCTTTCTTAAGAGAATAAATCATATATGTACCCCCCAAAAAAGTTCTCTCCAAATATATGCCAATAATATACATGTTTCTATACTTAATACAAAGATTTTGTAGCTTTTGTTTAAAAAATGTAAAAGGACTAAATAAGAAATCAGTATATCACCTGGGAAGGGAAAAAAGCATTTGCAAAACAGTTTTCTGGGGTTAAAAATCAACTTTTAAAAATCAATTAAAATGGAACAAAGCACATAAACATCTATAATACTTATGTTGCCTTTATTATTTTTTGCAAAACTTTTGACTTAATTATATACTCATGGCTTAGTCCTCATATATTTGATGTCCTCATGATAAACTTTTGTCTTCAAAATACTCAATAAAATAACCTCAAGAAGTGTTGATACAAAGTGTGTCATCTTTCAGGAAGGCAATTTAAGCTCAGAATTATTCGGTCTAGCCTTAAAACCATTGTGATACGTGTACAAAATTTTATTATTTATTATATTGTTTGAATCTAAGCTTGTGTGGCAAGATTTCACTTACCCCAGCTTGTGCAGGACGTGCAGCTCATATCGACCCCAGAAACCTTCTAGAAGAGTTGAGAATTCCTGTAAGGAATGTTTAGACTTATTGCTTGCTGATATACTTCTCCAGTAACACATGTCCTTGTGCCCTTGTCTTTAAAATCTAAATTATCATATGAGGAGAGGAGTTGGTCATACCTATTTCAACTCTCCCATTAGCCTAAGGAATGAACAAACTTCTATTGAAAACTTTTTCAGTTTGGAGTTTGTTCTAGATGGAATACAACCCTGATTTATATGAGGAAACCCTTGCTTAGAACTTAATGGTATTATTATATATGGTATTGTTATAGAAAACATGATGGATCATGAGTGCATTTATCATGTTAAAAATGAATAGCTTTCATGTTTCAGTGCAACTTTACCTAAAAATCTTCAATCATAAATTTTTGAAAAAATGATATAAATATGTGTGTGTGTTTTCATTTATGTACAGTTTAGAATATGCTGCATATACTACACATGATAGTATTCTTGGATTTCTGAGGCATGGAATGCATCTATATCTGTGCTTATTTTTATTTTAATACATTTGAAATAAAAAAACACTTCTTTTTCACCAGGAATATATTTCTTCCAAAGCAATTCATCTATGTCACACAATTATTGAGAGCACAGAGGTCTCATTTCTGATTGATATAATTAAAATTCCTGTACAGTTCATTTTCTTTGCTGATATAAATGAAGTTCTCAGGTCAAATTACTTCATCTGGGTGAGAATTGTTAAGATCATGACTTAGATAATGTTTTACCTTAGACAAATTTTGAGAAATACAAGAAAAGATATTTGGAGTATTATTGGTTGTATAGAATGGGACAAGCATTTACACATTGATTTATTTGTTTGAAAATAATATAGGATAAATATATGTATAATCAAATGAGATAATATATGCAAAGTTATTTGTGCTATGAAAACATTGACTATCACATAGATACATAAATTATATATATGCTAAGGAGTATGTGTGTATACATACATATAATTATATATAATACATATATGTGTGTATATATATTATATATATAGTTAAATGAATGAATGCTAAATGAAGAGGCATTAAGTGCTTACTACATTAAAAGCACTAGGGATACAAAGAGACAAGACAGTCCTGTATCTCAAGAATCTCACATTCCTTGTGACAAAGGGAGAGACAAGACAAAGAGGGTTTCAAGTACCAATTGAATGAAAGCACCCATGGGTCTTTTAGTTACAACAGGAGAACAGACCATCATTCATCTTCTTTAATGTATTTTCCATCAATAAAATTATATCTGTTTCTGATGTTTCACTCTTTGACAGTTCTAAGGCCTTTGGTGGCAAGAACTTTCCCTTCCAGGGCTTCTATAGCTGCAGCTATTGAGTAGTCTAAGGCCCAAAGCAACTATCGAGGAAGTTTCACAGTTGCATTTTATAATACTAATGTGATATTTATAACAGGTGCTACGAATATGAATAAGTATTTCCAGGGTTGAGCCCAAAGCTGTATTAAACTCTCTCCATTCAAATCAAACCAAAACATTTATTTATAACATCACTATTGAGATACCAGAAGGCAAAACTCAAGAAAGTAACAATAATATTTGTACATATTACCAATCCAGGGAACAAGGACATCATGTTGAGTGTTCTTTCTGTCCCAACCTCCCAGCAACCAAGCCTCCCCACAAACAGGTCCCCCTAGGCAGATTCCTCCTTCTGCCTTGCTTTTCTCCCCAAGCAAAATTATATATATATATATATACGGTTTTCAATCAGACATGACATTTGACTGGCTTAATGCCCAGAAACTTGAAAATCAACTTGCCTCAGCATTTAACTGGAAAGACATGAAAATTCCTGTGACCCAGAGCCTGATTGGTTCTGTACCAGGGGTATATGTGACTTTAGTGTGGGATGTCACAGCTGTGAACTGAGTCAAAGTTCAAAGCAGCAAGACATCCATGGTTGAAATACCTGTATATCTTTAGACCGAGGAACACAACTCTTGTTCCAAGGGAAAAGGGACACATGCAGTCGCATAGGACTATTAATGGATGGGGAAGATCTTATATTCCATTAACCCTATACATCTTCATAAAATGTGCTCTTCTGCATGGAAGCAAGGGAGAGAAGAGTGACAGTGATGAATAATGGCATGGAAGCAGGACTGATGGTTGTAAGGGCACTGCTGACTTAGACTCAGATTCTGACCTATCTCTACCTGGAACTGAGGGAAAGTGTGGTCGAAATGGTGACAGTGACTTGAGCTGTCTGCCATGTGCTGGCTCTTGTCTTTCCCTCAACATGCCTTGTTATATCCGATCACTTTCCTCCAAATATCATTACACTTTTGTTCCCGAACATTTTTGCCTATTTCTCTTCATCCTGATGCCCATCCTAGCTTTGGGGTACTTTCCAAGGCATGTAGTCTTTTAGGTACTTTATTTTTTTAAATAGTTTTTTTCCATCAATAATATCACAAAAATAGATATTATCGAACAAAAAAATTTGGATTTGCCTTCTCATCACAGTAGATGTGCCATCGAAATTGCTAGGAAGGATCTTGAAACTTCTTCTGGCATATACATATTTTCCCTTTATCCCAGATTCTTCCTTTAAACCAACTTTTATTTCTCAAAATATCTTTGCATCTTTCTAAGTCATATTCTATTCCTCAGAAACCCACTTCAACTACTGGTTATTTGAGGGGTTTGAAGGGGCAAAGGGCAATCAAGAGAAATAACAATTCAATTTGACTTTCAGAGTAGAAATATTTTGACCAAGAAAACTATGGAATATTTTTTTTCTAAGGAAAGCATTATTAGGCAAGACAGAGAAAACTCAAGTATGTCCAGAAGAGAGCCACAAAGAAGGTATCTGCGATCTGATAATTATCCAAAATAAATAACTAGTTCTCCAAAGAAGAACTAAAAACTATCAGTTCAAGGTCACTAATAATCAGATAAATGAAAACATCCCTGAAGTATCACCTCAGACTCATAAAGCTAGAAATTATGGGGGAAAGTGACAAAATTTTAGTGAAAGAAAATAAAGAAAAAGTCTCAGAAATCCACTACTTGTAGAACTATAAATTGGCTAAAACATTACAGAAAGCAATTTTAAGTTACTAAACTTATGGTAAGTTCCTAAATCATTTATAGTCTTTGACAAAAAGATCTCACCAATGAAATCATTTCCTAAGGAGATTATTGATAGCAAGAGTCAAATATGGACAAACATTTTCATAGTTTTATTTATGCTGACAAAAAATCTAGAAGCAAAAAAATGTATATAATTGAGAAATGACTGAACGAAGGGGAGAAACCATATAAGCATTCATTTATTAGTTTATTGCCCTATGTCAGATACTGTGCTAAGTATTTTTCAAATATTATCTCACAACTTACATGTGACATACGTGCTATCATTAGCCTCACTTCACAGTTAAGAAACAGAGTCAAACAAAAGTTTTGAATTGCCTAGAGCCATGGAATTAGTAAATATCTAAGACCATATTTGGACTCTGGTCTTCCTAACTTCAGATCCAGGGCTCTATCCACTATGGTACCTTACTGCTTCACTATATTCTATAAATCATAGTTTAAATATGTTGTTATTTCAGGATAATACCATATGGAATGATGATGATGATGAAGAATTCAGAGACACACTGGACTAGCAAGTTAAATTTTCAAAAGGCAGCTTGCTACCTCTTCCCTCAAGACTCTAGGGGTATCCCTAAGAGATGGGATTTGAGTACCACTGTTAATGGTACTTAACTATTGGGAAGTACACCTCTTTCATTTGACTGTCAGATTGACTTAAATTTACCTGTCTGCTGGCCTCCTTAATCTCAATCAACTTCCTGACATCAATTAGCTTCTATAAGAGGATCTTTACTGAGAAGACATAGGAAGAACAGTAATTACAAAACACCACACCAACTCACCAAAAACATGGGCACATTTTCCCCTTTCACACGCAGATAGCTTCTTGGGAAAAGTATCATATTTCGCTGCATAATCATTACTGTCACTTAATTGTCACCACCACATAAGCATTGCACTCTTTTTTTTTTAGTCCAAAACTTGATTTATACTATTTTATCATATAATTGGTGCATAGTATAACTTTGTTTGTCGCAGCTTAAAAGATAATCAGGGCAATGATGTACTTACCAGTGACATATGGATATGTATCTATTTCTCCTGCATTTTAAGCCCCAAGTCTAGAATTTTCAAGGCACTTTCATAGTCTGTACATTTGCAAAAGCTGACTTCTGAGGTTTGTTCAGAGTGCTGAAGTTTTAACAGTATTGTCACTCAGTCCAATGAAGAGTCTAGGTACAAGGGGAGGTCAAGCAGGCAAAGGTGCCATGAGTATGTGATGTGATATAGTAAGACTTGCATCTTCCCAATTTTAACATATATTCACAAGTATTCCATTCATCCTAATTTTGCACCAAAGGCAATTAAGTAATGAATAATTTTGAAGTAATACTGCAACAACTTTTTCAAAGTTTCACATGATGATTGCATCCCACTTTTGGAAAAATTCTGTCATGAAATCTGTGATGACTATGCAGTAAAATATGATTAGGCTGAAAATCAAATTGTAGAGGTAGGGAAGCACATGTGTTGAAAACTTATGTGGCCTCAGAACTCCTTGCCTTGGGAGTCCTTTTCTCCCTTCAAGGAGTTCCCACTACATTTTCTTTAGGTTAAGTACTTGCTTGTTCCACTAGACTGGCACCACTGCAACCAATCTGCTTCCATTAATAAGCTAATCCAGTAGTAGCTTGGGTCCACCAGGCTGCCAGTCTATGGTGCTGGTGACTCCTCACACTCAGCAGTTGTTGCTACTAACCCTTAATGCTGAGATGAGGTTCCCCTTATGACACTGCTGTATCTCTCAATCTCACTCATCACCTGGCACTCCTATCTAAAAATATTCATTCACTTAAGATCCTAAAAGCAAAAACAAAAGAAAACAGGCTTCACTGACTGGGTGGGAGAATGCAGCCAGAAATCCTCCTCACTTACAATTCTAAGCAAGTTCTTAAGAGTTTGATCTAGCCCTTTTTGGTCAGTTCCTCCAGGTCATGCATCGTGACTCAACAACATAAATAAATGTGAAAAGGCAACAAAACTACGTTCACTTACAATGGCTAATGATACATGAAGCTAGGTTGAAGAAAATAGCTTTATTGATAATAAACTAAAATCAGAATTATTATCTCAGAGACTATACTTTATAAAGAGATTGTTTTTAATATTTATGTAAAATAAAATGCACCAATAAATTCATTTTAAGAAATTAAAATAAGGGCATGTATCCTTTGTATCTCAAAGGTTCTGTGATTTTTCCACTTCCCCACTTTTCTCATTAACTTCCACTTGAAAGATGAAGGGAAATTTACGAAATGATTTTACTATGATAATGACCTGAACACAGTATATGTTCAATGTCCGTTGCCTGATTGACTTGAGGAAAGGCCCTATATCATCGCCATACCTTATTCTTTTAAGAAACAGTCATCTCTCTTGTTAAAGCAATTTAGGACATTTGGGTATTTTCTGGTTTTGAATGTTTTCATATGTCAGGTATTTTGGTATCCATATCAAGGCATTTCATTACCTTCTGTTTCCTCTTAAATTGAATTGAGAGCTTTGTGGAAATCCAAGAGTCCTATATTACAAGGTAGTCTGACATTGACAAAGTGTAGTTAGAAAATCACAGGTCACCAGATCCTATACTATAGGTCAGTTAAATGACAAAGTATTAGAATGAGATATAAGTAGTGCCTTCTCTGGAACCCCTAAACTTTTTGGTGCATTCATTAGGCAATGACTTCTCAGGAAGACCCCTAACATCTCTGGTCAAGCAAGCTTTTTGAGGGAAAAATCTATGATACTTTTATGTTTGTATTCCCAAGACTTAGCACAGTACCAAAACTGAGTAGGTGCATGTGATTATCGACAGAAGTGAAATGATGCACAATATATTGAAATTCAGGGTGAGTTTTGATGGATGAAAAATCATTTCTTTGTAGATCAGGTGAACAAAGGAAGTAAGCATTTAGTAAACACCTACTATGTGCCACATTGATGGCAAATTCCTCAACTTGAAAAAGTTACAAGTCAAGACTAAAGTGGAAGGAGTGCTGGTACAAGATTTTTCTTTTGTTGAAGAATCAGTGCAGCCTCTGAAGCTGAGATTCAACAAAGGATGGAACCATTCTGTATTGTATATGTAAATTTTTTGTCTTTCTTGGGTCAAACTCCATTGTTTGACTACATAAACACACATATCTATGTATACATGTGTGTATACATACATATATATGTAGGTATGCATGCACAAATGTGTGTAAATGTGTGCATGTGTGTACATGTTTAATCTGTTTAAAACCAAGCCAATAACAACAAAACATGTTGGGAGGGCAAAGAAACTACCTAGCCCTGCCCTGGCATTTGGAGCACTGAATATTACATTGTTTTTCCTTGATGCTTTTTTTAAATATGTCCCTTGTGTGGTAAATATGGAAAATGTAGTTCAAGGAAGACAGTCATCATTGCTTATTGACTTCCCTGTGGAGTTCTCTGGGAAATTTGTACAGGCAGACATATCTGAGTGTTTGAGCAAAGAGATGGGATATAGTTTGGGTGGAGTACCAGCCAACTAACCAGCAATCTCCTGATAAATATGTGTGTTCATCCTTCCTTGCCAAAGAAGACTATGCCATCAGAGAAATAATGGCATGACTAGCGCTTGACTTTGTTTTTTTGAGTGAAGGAGGGCTGTACAGATCACCAGTTTCACTTCTCCTCCAGAGCCATCTGAATCCAGTGATCAGATATTCATCAGGATGACTGGAGATGACCCAGCATGAGGCAACTGGAGTTAAGTGACTTTCCCAAGGTCACACAGCTAGTGAGTATCACGTGTCTGAGGTAACATTTGAACTCAGGTCCTCCTGACTTCTGCACTGGTGCTCTATCCACTGCACCACCTAGCTGCCCCTAGGCAGTTGATAAATAATAGGGTACTTAAAGGAGGGCAGTACAAATATTTTGTTATTCTTAAAAGCAGTGTAGGTGTCATTAGTTTCATTTCCTCCTTTTTCTTCCAATATCCTCATCATTCTTGGAAGATTATACTACATGTCATATCCAAAGTTTATCTTTCTTTCGAAATTGTTTATTTACTGATTCCAATTAAAAATACATTATATCTTTGATAGAACAATGTGTAGTCATAAGTGCAGCTAGTCAAGACAATTAGGTGGCACAGTGAATTGAGTGCTGGACCTGGAGTCTGGAAGACCTGTGTTCAAATGTGACTACTCAGATATTTACTAGCTGTGTGACCCTGGGCCAGTCACTTAACCCTGTTGGTTTCAGTTTCTCCATTTATAAAGTGAGCTAAAGAAGGAAATGGCAAACTGCTTCATCATCTTTGCAAAGAAAACCCAAAAAGGAATCAAGAAGAGTGGGATGGATAGAAAACTTAAACAACAATGCTGACTGCTTTACCATTAGTTATGTATTTAACTGTTAATATTGTTCAGCTGAGGTGACTTGTCTCTTGGCCTGACCTTCTCCTAATTTATCCTTTCCTTCTCTAGTGTGTGGAAGCGGAGGGAAGTGTGTGTGGGGTGGGGTGGGAGAAGGTGGGAGAAGTACACAGCGATGAGTTGGTTTAAAGATAATTAGATTGGCTTCTAACTTAGGGTAGGGCTAAGGTCCCAAGAGACTTCCTTTCTCTCCAAAGCAAAGGAAAACAAAGCAAAAGAAACAAAACAAAACAAAGCACTTCAAATGGATAGAGCCCCAGGCAATCTGTCAATTGCCCAGCTGGGATCGTAATTTCACAACCAATCAAATTCAGTGAATTCAGTCTAATGAAATATCAATAGCTTTTCCTTATCTCTTTTATGCTTTAGCAAAAGCACAAACTCCAGATGCCATTAAAATTACCTTGTCTTTATGAACTGTTGTTTAAAAAAAGGAAATAACTAGCAGGCAGAAGCTTAAGTATTAAAGCAACCACTAATAGTTAACCTTGCTACCCTTTGCTCTAGGCAATAAAACAAGGCAGAGAAATACAGAGTGAAGTTCACCATTGGTCAGAATTCCTTTGCTCTCTACTGGATTCTCTTAATTAATTTATCTTAGACTCTAGGAAAGCTAGAACATTGAGTCCAGACATTTAATGGACTTTGAATTTCTCATAAAAAATGCCCTGCTCTTTTCTTATTCTTTTCATAGAGATTTTTCAAACTTCCACTGTCAAAAATTCTACACTCCAGGCCTGATCAAGGGATGATTCATTTCTCCAGGCTGAGTACAATGCCTTTTGTTGCTCAGTTCAGTTTTGTCCAACTTTTTGTGACCCCATTTGAGGGTTTTTTGGCAAAGATATTGGAGTGGTTTGCCATTTCCATCTCCAGCTCATTTTACAGATGAGAAAGCTCAGGCAAACAGAATTAAGTGACTTGCCCAGGGTCACATAGCTAGCAAGTAGCTGAGGCCAGATGTAAAGTCATCCTCCAAGCAAAGTGCTTTATCCACAATGCCACCTGGCACATAGTCAACTCCTGTGTGCTTCATTCTCGTCTGATTCTTGGAAGAAGTATAAACAACTCCCACAATATTGGAGTTTAGTCGAAGGAACCAGGTGCAGCCTTGCCAGGAGGATTGGAAATACCAACCCGAGGGTCATAAGACACATCTGATACATTGATAGAAATGTTTGGATTTGTCTCCCTAATTGGGTCTCAAATCAAAAGACAGAGAGTGCCATTGATTTTTGATTCAGAGACCTCCAACTTGTTCTCTTTCTACTTATTCATTCTTTGTTTTCAAAGACCAAGGAGTAATGTCTTGGCTTGCTGGTGAATTGGATTTGATTTAGGCAGAATGGCCGAAGTTGTCACTTCACTCTCTTTTCTGGAGTGATTGAAATCCAGAGGCAAAACAAAACTCAAGATGAGTGATGATAGCCCTGGATCCAGTGGATGACCTTGGCCTCTTCAATATCTGACTGAGCTCAAAACATTTCACAATTCCTGCTGCCCATTCTGCAGGGAAGTCTTGACATTCTCGAGGTAAACGTTCCTAACAAGCTGACAGGTTTGTCATCTAGCTTGTAAGCCTCAACCTGGTTTAGCCCTCCTGCCAAGACATTTTACTAGGATGTGGCTACTGTGTGTGCTCCAGCTACTTGGAGCCACAGGTAAGAACTTGGGGAAAGGTGGAAACCAATGGTGGATGTACAGCTCAGAAAAGGACTCAGCAAGCTCTCATGCCAGAGGTGCTAGTCCTCTCTGAATACCCCCTACATCACCTCTCTTCTCTTTCTATCAAGTCTATCACAGAACTCTGAGTGTGTTATGCATGTGGTGGGTGGGGAGGGAGGGAGATTCAAAGATTGGTTCCAATGAAAACTTGTCTTTATTTTATCCTGGCATATCTCATCCCTCTCTTCCCTCTTGAGAACTTTAGTCAGAGATATCACTCTCTTCCAGGAATTAGGCATTATTTCTTGAAATGGATTGTCTTCTTTTGCTCTCCCCATCCACAGCCAAACCACCTTTATCCACTTCTGAGAAGCAGTAGGAGCAGATAAAATAAGAGAACCACATTAGAATGACATCAGTTAGATTTAAGCCTTTCAGAATCAATGGTCTAGGTGACAAATTACATCACCAAATATGAACAAGACATATTTTCCTAAATGTTAAAGGACCATAACTAGATGAGGGATAAGAAGGAAAGTGATGGTTTAGTGGTTGTATGTAGGATACTTGAAACATCAGAATGGTTCTTACATCTTTCAAGTAATTGTTTACTATGTTGTTCAAAAGCACTATATTTGCTCACATTATGCACACTAGAATCAAACAATCAATTCCAATGAGATGGATACAAATCAAAGACCATATTTTCCTTTCATGAGCATTAAAATAGGGACTCAGAGAGGTATTCCTTTTCTAACTCTAAAAACCTTGTGTAGCCAGAGACACTGTCCATTGTCTATGTCCTCCAGGAGTAGGTCATACCGTTCATGATCTATTTTCAAAATGATAATAAAAAGGGGCATGTCCAGGCAGATTTTTTTCCTCCTTTAATAGGTGATTCTGCTTAGACAATAGATTATAGGTTTTGACTTGAGATTTCTGAACAGATGGAAAGAGGAAAACTAGTAATTTTCAAATTAACAAGAAAATAATTCAAGCTGTTTTCAAAATTGTTTGATTAAATGAAAAATAATCACTTTCCAAATGGTCATCAAAAATAAGTCCTTTCCATTTCCCTCATAATTTTAGAAGTTGGTGAACAGGGCACCGGGTACTCCAGAGAACATGCTTTGAGTCCAGGTTTATTCCTTTGTGTTAGATTAACATCTGCTATTCTAATGAGTCCAACTTTAATGACTGAGCCTAGGGAGTGCAGTACACAAAGTGTCACCTCCTAGAGAAAGCAGGCAACATCCAGGGGAAATATTGTACTCCTCCGAGCCTAAACAAACTGAAAAGTAGTCACAACTAATGGCAAGTCTCCAGCAAAAGAGACAGTTTTGGGAACATCATAGTAAATGAAAACAGAAGGCACTTAGAGATGAAATAAGTAAGTTGATCACTGATCAGTTAATATAAGGCAGACATGAAGGGTCCTTTTTGCTATACCTTTTGAGGTCCTAAATAGATGTCGTATTTAAATATGTGTGTGTATGCATATATGAATATGTGTGTATATGCATATATATACACATACAGAAATACACAGATATATATACATATATAAGTAGGATACACACATAAACACACACATATAAATATGAATCATCCCAGGATTAATAAAAAGTATTTTCCCTTAGTGCACAAATACACATCTTCTAAAAAATGTCTACTTTCTTCAATAGTTATAAAAGTGGTGAGGTAATGTATGAGAAATAAAGAAATATAAATATATACAATGATGAAGATGTTATTCAAAATACAAAAGATAATAAAAAGATATTTTGAAGTCATAGATTGCAGAAGCTTATGTAGCACAAAAATAAAATTTTGTGGTGGTTGGGTTTTATTTTTTTTTTTTTGTTTTTTCACATAGGAATTTTTCTCAATTCCTCAGGGTAATTGTTTATTCAGTCCTCACAGAATCTCCTCTTCAGTGTGAGTCAAGGATTCAAGTGCTTCTAATCCTTATTTTACAGACATAACTGAGTCATAGAGAAGTCTGCAAGTCAAACAGAAAGAAAATGAAAGCACAGCAAACCTAAGTCTTTTTGATTTCTAGAACTGTGTATAGTTCTATGGACAATGGGGCATTCAGTTTGCATGTCATGAAACAATTTTTGGCAGTAAAATCAATTATGTTATGGAATGGCTTTCAATGAGTGATAGAAATGCTGTCAATTCAGCCATTTAAGACCAAATAAAGCAAATGCCTGAAATCTATATTCAAGGAAGCAAGCTAGAACTGAAAGAGTAAAGTACCCTGTCAGGAATTAGTGGTTAGAAACAATCAAGGAAAAGACTCCAGGAAAAGCAAATTCAAAATGTGTCTGTTTATAACAATTGAAGTGCTATGAGCAGCAAGAAAAATACCACTGAAAATACATAATACATGTATAATACATATATTAATATACATTTGAAACTTGAAAGTATCTCTGTAAATAATATTGAGATGATTTAGTAGCTTTAATAATATGTGCAGAATGAATTTGATGATGCAAATTGAAATATCCAAAAACAAAGGAGTGTCATTTTTCTAAAAATGATTTAATATATTTGATCTGGAATCACATCAAAGCGTTTTCCTTATGTGAGCTAATTTGTTAAAATCATATCATATGGAAGCCAATTTAGTATACTTCTTTAATTTGATTTACCTATATGGAAAGGGCTGCAGAAGCTAGGGTTTGAATAAAGGTGATTTTTTTAATGACTAAAAATTCTAGTTTGTACTAGGATTTTAGTTAGGTATATTTAGAAAATAATAACATGGATTGGAATTCACTATAATGAAAATAAAGAGGCAAATGTGGAAGAAGGGGGAGCATTTAAAAAAATTCCAAGGCTTTAATGTGAGGAGTCAGAACTTAATAGGATTATTGCTTAATCCAGGGGAGCCATCATTAGCAATGGTGTCTGCACTGGCCAGTGACTAGTGATAATGCTCTACTTGCTATCTTACATCTGATATCTCCGTGCAGGAAGGTAGTGAGAGGAATTGACACATATGATCTTGAATGTAAATGTATATCTTGGTTCCTCACATTTGTTTCTTTGGTTATTGTTTAATTCACTTTAAAAGAATTCGATTCCCACTGTTTCTCTTTCCCTCATCTTTGAACTCCACCACCTTCATTTTGTCACTTCTTTCCTCAATTTTGGAGCTGCCCTTAATTTAGTACTTCATTTTTTCCCCTCCCGTTTATCTAGTTACCCCATTCTCCAACTCTCTTTTTGCTTTTAAGTACATTCACTTTTCTGTCCTCCCCTTCAACTTCTTTTGCATAGTCTTTGTTTTCATTTGTCTGTACTTCTTTTTCTAAAAAGGATTTCTTTCCCTGGTTTTCCTTATTATTTCTCTTCTTCTTGTATTCTAGACTTTCATTCTTTGATTCATGGCCTTTATAGCTATTTCATCCTTTAGACATCGTATTTTCATAGAATTAAATATTCTAATTTACCTACTTTGAATTTTCTCTTTACATAAATTTCCATGTTATTGCTTTGTAGATTTTGTTCCCTGTTCCCTCTTTCTAAAAGTCCCTCACTTCTAGAAATGAGTTCTTATAGGAGATAAGAGAATGAAGTGTTTCCTCATTATAGGAAGTCTCCTATGTACTACCCACTTTGTCCTGTCATGATCACTGTCTTCCCACATTTTCTGTGAAATACCCTCAATGGGTTCATGCCCTCCTAGTTTTTTCTTGTATCAATTTTCCACAGAATCTTTGATTTCTCTTTTCTTTCTCTTTCAGAACTATTTGTACCTCCAGATTAGCAACAGATTATACTCATTATAAGATCCCCATTTCTTATTACAGAATATCTACTACTTCATGAGAGCACTCAATAGATCCCTTCTCACCATTTAATTGAGATTTTTTCCTTTATTTCCCCCTTTTCAGTCTATCCTTTCGCCACCTTAACCATTCCCCTTTAGGCCAACTCTTTGCTAAAGGATAAAAATTTACTGTCCCTTCATTGTTAATTGTTAACTTAGTGTACACCACACTATCTCTCTAACTTTATCCACCCTTTTTCTTTCATCTGAGGTTGTAACAGTAAGCACCTCAACACATATGAGAGGGTCTTCTATCAGAGGTTCTTAAATATACTTTTCTAAAAGAAAATATAACTCTCAAGGGGTCAACGTTCACTTTAATTAAGCTCATATATCACCCACTTAGTTCAGGGGAAAAAGTCAGCACCCTGAATTTCAAAGAAAATACAGAGAAATCAAAATCAACAGACAGAGCTTCCAGCTGCCTGACAGTAAACAATACATACATCACAAATCAACAGACAGATAACATACATAATTACCAGAGACAGACACACCAATATCTAGGTTTTCAAAGATGGGGATAGGCAGGCTGCTTAGCAGCTTCCCAAAGTCTCATCTGGCATGCAAAACTAAGCCCCAAAGTATAATCTCACCTCAGAGTATTTATACATTTTTCAGAATCAGAGGGTATCACAACCCTTGAGAACTAGTGCCTCATTAACAAAAGTTGTGGGCCTTCCTACAAATCTTCCCAGGCCCATTAATGGATGGGGAAGATCTTCTTTAATCACATTCTACTATTAGAGGCACTTGATTATGATTATACTAAGACAAATAATATGTTATCAATACAGAGGTCTCCCGTTTTGTTATTTAGACCTTCAAAAAATAATTGAGTCAATTTAGGCAAGATGTTGTGAATTTTAGTTTAGGGCATGTCAGGCTTGTTCCTCCAGCATCAACTCTCCCACTCAAGCTTTACCTCCCTCCTTGTCTCCTTGTATACCTGCTGAAAGAAATCTCTTAATGATTCTTCTGTTGTTAGATTATTATTTTTGCTTTTGTTAACTAAAATGATGTCTTTCTTCATGTAACTTTTTTTTCAACTTTTTCCCCCTGAAATTATTTCATTTCCTGGGCTTTCCATGGCTGCTGTATTTTCCTTTCATGTATTTCTATAGTCTCAGATGTTTGTAAAACAAACTATTCTGATTTGGTTTTCTTTGTAGGAATGTATTAAATGATTCTTATTAATTGAACACTATTTTCCCCCACTGATCATTCAGCTCAAGTGTTCAGGGTGCCATCTTGTGTTGTATCTTGAGATCCTTTGATGCTTGGAATAATTAACAAATTCCTTCTGCTGTTTCCAGTGGGGATAAGGTTATTTGTATTACTAGTTTATTTTTATTTCATATCTAAAAGCATTTTTCCTGGCTGCTTATAAAATCGGTTATTTGTCATTGGAATAGTCAAATTTAACTGGTATTTTTCTTAGAGTTTCTATGACAGGGTGTTTTGTTTTACTAAGGAATTTTGTGGATTCTTGTGATTGGCACCCAGTTCTGGGAAGTTGTCTTCTTTTATTTCTTGAACCATGGTGTCCAGGTATTTTGACTTGTCATGTTCTTCTGAGACACCATTAATTCTTATATATGTATCCTGGTTTGTTTTTTTTTTATGATACCAATAGGTTTTGTTTGTATGAAGATGATATTTTAAAATAATTATTATTTGATTATATTTTTTCCAGGTTAGCCTTTTCTTTTGGATAAGTTATTTTTGCTTATGTTTTCTTTTTCATGATATGACACTGTGAATTCAAGTTTTTTCTATTCTGCCAATTATTTCTTCTGTACAGGTCATAAATTCTGTTTTCTTAATTGTTCTTTGTATTTTAAAACATTCAGAAATACTTTGCTATGATTACATGATCTATTGGAAGCCTTATTCACAGATACCTGGATTATTTTTTTTATCAGATCTAGAGGCTGTACTCCCTTCTGTCATTTATAACTTTGTTTCTGATTTATCTTCTTTTACTTAAGATAGTTTTGTTTCTCAGATATTTAGTAATTTCAATCTTTTTTCCCTTTTATTCTCTCTGCCTCTCTCTCTCTCTCTCTCTCTCTCTCTCTCTCTCTCTCTCTCTCTCTCTCTCTCTCTCTCTCTCTCTCTCTCTCTCTCTTTCTCTCTTTCCCCTTTATCCCCTCTGAGAACATTTTCCCCTTGGGACTAACCTCAAATATCTTTGTACACTTATTCTATGCAGGTGAATTCACTTTTTATGAGCCTCAGTCTTTATGCTATATAAGTTCTGATCAGAGCTAGATGTCAGTTCCCTTTCCTTCAGGCATTGTGGAGACCTGTAAACATGTTGGAGCCCTACTCTCTTTTTTCTCTTAGGGATGGGAAGTTGGGAAATAGAGTTGAGTTCTATCAAAAAATTGTGAGTTGGATTGTGCAGCCCTACCAGAATGTTTGTTAATGGGAGAGGAGTTTCTGAGCGAGCTTGTTAGACACTAGGGATCAGTTTTCTGTTGTTAGTTCTTTGAACGGTTACTACATTCAATTTGTTTATGTCATACCACAGAGAGAAGTGAAATTACTTTTATGCAAAGTTGCTAATTTTGGAGAGGTTTGAGACATCATCAGGACAGAATAAAATGCCCTGTCCTCCATCTTGGTGATCACTTAACCTGAAAGAGATTCATTTTTAGACAATGAATTTGATAAGCCCAGTAGATATCCACATGAAGATACTTAGCAAGCTGTTGGTGATGCAATATCAAAATTCAGAAACTAGAGATTCAACCATAAAGTTGAACATTATCTTCCTAGGGAGAATGAATTCATGGGAGCTAATGAAGACTCCAAAAGTTAAGAGTAGAGAAGATTGAAAAGAGAGTCTTTGAGTCACTCCTACTTACTACCTGGGAGAATGATGTTTACTCCTCCAAAAAAATTTAAGAAGGAATAATCTGTCAAGTTGGATAAAAGACAAAAAGAACAATGTAACACAGGCATGTTGAAAAAAGAGAACCATAGAAGAAGTGCAAGTGAAAATGTTTGAAGTAACAGCCATCAAACAAGTAAAATGAGGACTGAGAAAGGGTCATTAGATATAGGAATATATTAAATACAGAAATCATTAATAAACTTGGAAATAGCAGTTTTAGTGGAGTGCTGAATCAGAATCCACAGTGAAAGGGGCTGGAAAGTGGATGTCATAAGTGTTGTACTTTTGCAAGTCTTGAGAGTATCTTGGTAGGTTTACTTTCAGGAATTTTGTGCATTTAAATATATAATTACGAGGTTTCTCCTATCATTTCATCTAGATTTTTTTAACTCTACATATAAATGTCAAAGATTTCGATGCATTTATTTTATATTCTGTTAATTGTCTGAAACTATTAATTCTAAAAAGTATTTTGGTTTATTTTCTGGGTTTTTTTTTCTACGTATTCAATAATTCCAATTACAAAGAGGGATGATTTTGTCTTCTTGTGTTTCTTGTTTTGTTGTTATAATTAGATTTTTCTAGAATTATATCAAATATTAGTGGTAAAAAGACATTTTGTTCTTCCCCTTTACTGGAAAATTTTCAATGTTTTTCCAATTACAAATACTATTTTGTATTGATCTTAGATATATTGTTTTGATTTTAAATTATTTAATAGCCTTTCCATTATTATGATTTTTTAATTTTTTTCACATGAATGAAATGTGATTGTCAAAGGTCTTTTATGCACTTATTGTTATAATTATGTTTTAGTTATTTAAATATTTTGCACATGGTAATTATTTAAATAATTTCTCCAATGTTGAACCACATTGCATCTGTGACTGAAGTCCTCTCTCTCCCTCTCTCTCCCTCTCTCTCTCTCTCTCTCTCTCTCTCGCTCTCTCATAAGAAATAAAGTTAAGATATTCATTTTCCAAAACTGAATCAATAAAAACTACAAAAGATAAAAAAATTGTCCCATATATAATTGAAACTATAATAAAAATCATTGCATATAGATATACGCAAAGAAATATGTAAATTGCATATAAAATATACAACATTTTTATAATATGGCTGTTCTCATCTAAAACATATTTTTAAGAGAATCCATCACTGTCCAATTAATAGTGGATATTCATTGGATATTGAACTTTATTCTCATTTTACTTTTGAAAAAGCAGCAATAAAGTTTTCTGCAATTATTGTATTACTGTGCCTTATAACATTTTAGTTCACTTTTCTTTTAGGTGTGTAGATTCTATGCCATTTGTTTCATAAATATCAAACAATAATATTGTTTTATGCTCTTTGATACTTTAAATACAATATATTTCTCTTGGTTATCTCTCTTGGTGTTGTAAATTTGTACTGTTACCTTGTCTGATATCATGATTACCACTATGGTTCTTTCTGGAATTACCTGACAAACAGCAGCTTTTGCCACAACAGTTTGTTCTTATTTTAATAAGTAATTATTTTAAAAAACATAATAAAAGATAATAATTTTTTTTTAAAATTTAATGTAGCAAATATTTCAGTTTTTTTCCCCTTCCTCCATTCTCTTTCATTTGGTTTAATTCATTTAAATCCTTTAAATTGATGTCTTCCTAATCTATTAATTCATCATGTGGTCCCTAGGATTTATTTTGTTTAAGTAATTTTGGTTCAGCCTCTTCCCACAGCTTCTCCCTAAAATAATGTTTCATTTTTCCCTGCTCTATCTTGGTTTCCTTAGTTTTATTTAATTTTTTATTCTTTTTTTCTGTTTCTTTTTGTACTCATCAATTTCTCAGATGAATTAAGAATACCATTCATAATTTCCCTTACTCCTCTTTTTGATGCTTTTCAGGGAAATATTAATTTTCTCAGTTACTCATTGACTCATTTTACTCAATTATCCTCCTTTTTATCTCTCTTTGAAAGTCCATATATTATCAGTAATGGTTAGTTATTGCAGGGTATTTTATCTTGAGGTATATTCAATGTCCTTTACTTTTCACAATATTAATTTTTCAAATTTCTTTTTTGTTGTGAATTTCATTACATCTCATGAAAAATGTATAGTGCTTCACTATTAAAATTCATTTTCATCTATTTCTCTGATATTTCTCTGTTTTGTCATTTCACATTGAAATTCCAAATTTTATCTGCTGCATTCCTTGGTTACTTGGAGTTCACTTTTTTATTTTCTCTTTCTTGGTGATCTCTTTATTATTTGCTGGTGATGTGTATATTTTACACTCTATTTTTAGTATTTTGGGGGCAATTTTGTGTTATTTCCTGAAATATAGAATAAAAGAATTTCAATTCATTGAGATTCCGCTGGAGGATTTATCTAATTATCTCTGCATGTCTTCCATGTTAGCTGCTCTGCCTTGTATTAAGCACATTTTTCCCCTCAAAACTACTATATTTTGGCTCATTTTCACCAAAATTTCTCCACATTGAGATTACTGAATTCCAAATCTGATACTATTTTTAGATCCTCTATTACTTGGGGAAAATATCATCAGTATGTGTTCTAAATTGCCCACTTTTAAATTTGTTTTGTTAATTTTAATGTGGAAGAACTCTAATTTCTAACTTATTTTCCGGCCTAATTTATATAACTATTTAATCCTTTTTTGTTTCTTTAATGCCTTGCTTTCTTGCTATTATTCCATTTTTATGGGGATCCCATAAAATTCATTAACCTGTTTTCCTTCTTATTGAGGTATGAAGGGCTGCAAGTCACTCTCAATCACTCTATATCAACCATTCATTTTTATTGTGTCTGTTTCTGATTTCCCTACTCATATTTCCTTTCTTAATATATATATATAATATATATATATATATATATATATATATTTCATTCCCAATAGGTGACTAGACAACCCACCAACACTTTTCTGTTGGCCTTTACCCTCCTTCCCACAAATCTAACTATTTCCTTCTCATCATTTAGCATTTTCTTATGTTATTATATTGTTTGATCCCTCCATCTGTCGCTGTTGTGGCATTTTCTCTTTCTGCACAATCAGATTGAATGATTTTAAAGTTCTAAATCTGAAGGGTAGAAGTGTCAGGTTCACTCTTGGAAGGAGAAAGATCCAACATTGGATACTTTGACAGGCAACAGAGGACCACTTTATCTCCAGGGATACAAGAGGGGAAAAGAAAGTCGTGGAAAAATTGGTATGTTAGTGACTCTTGAGACCACTTCAAAATTATATGCTTCCACAGATCCTGTTAAAGCTGTTCATCACTGTCCTCTCCAACAGCAATCTACAGAGCATGTTGTTGAGGGGAGCTGGCAAAGTGAGGGGTGGACAAAGGAATACAAAGTCTTTCTCCAGTTAGTGCACTTGTACTCTGATCGTGTTCTTTAGTCAAGATCCCTCTCATTCTTCCCAGAAATCTATGGCATCCTGAATCCCCCAAGCAAATCTCTCAGACTAGCAAATCCGAGGTTAAATTGGTATTTCATTTTATTGACAACAGCAAAATCTACACTAACAACAAGGATGTCAACAATACAGCAGTAAAACGAATACATAACAACACCACAAAGTAAAAATAGAAAACTGACACACCATCTATTGTTCCACTGTTCCCTTAAAGAAAACATTACTATTTTGAAGACAGTTCTAAAGCTCCTTTCTGGTCACCAAAGTTATTTCTTAGCCCTTGATGTATGACGATGATAACTTGCTCCTTTTAAAAAAATATATATATTTTACAGTCAAAACACAGTAAAAAACTAATAAAATAATTCACCTCAGTTGTTTCCAGTTGCTTTGTTCTCTGTCTCTGCTCATTGCATTTATTCTGTTGAAAACCACTGTCTCTTTTTCACTGTACATTCTCAATGAGTACATAAATACTCAGTAATATTCTTCATGATGGACTACATTCTCTAATCTGAAATATACCTGAGAGATACATAGTATTCAGCTATTAAAATAATACCTACCACTGTGGTAGGCCACCATCACTGAAGACAATCTGTAAATCAGTACTTTGTAATTAGTTAAGAATACTTTTGTTTCATCATTTTTGAGTTGTGTCCAACCCTTTGTGACCCCCCTTGAAATTTTCTTGGTAATGATATTGCTGTAATTTTCCAATTTCTTATGTAACTTTACAGATGATGAAGCTGAGACAAATAGGGTTTGTGACTTGTCCATGGTTCTACAGCTATTAAACATCTGAAGTCAGTTGTGAACTCAGGAACAGTAATCTCCCTGACTCCAGGTCTTGCACTCTATCCATTGCACCACCTAGCTTCCCCTAAAAATGCTGCATCATCTTATGAAAACTTTTTGAATTAATCATATCTTAGAACAGCCACTCATAATGATTGAGTAATTGACTGTTAATAAATATTGCTGATTTCACCTTTTTTAAAAAAAAATGTAGATGCAGGCCAGTTCCCATTTATCTGTGCAATTCATGTATAGAAAAATAATAAAAATTAAAGATAATCCATTATACTTATTTTAATAAACAAAATAAGTTCTACAGCATAAATTATCTTTTTATATCAAGAAACAAAACTGGAGAGTTTGACTTTTATCTCCTTTTTAGATCTTCTGAGTTTTGTCATTCTAATAAAGAGTAAAAGGTCAAAATTCAGAATAGAAAAGCAACGCCTAATGACCTGGATAATTTACTGACATAAATATCCAACCTTGAATGATTTAGAATTGGCTATGTCTTTCCTAAATACAGTTTTGAGGGAAAAATCACATTCTAGAAATAATTTAGAAAACTGGCAAGTTTTCATATTTGTTTTAAGGCTAATTGTATCTTTTTCAATTTTATGGTAGGGAAAGCTTTATGTTACAACCTGTCTAGACCTCACTTTCCTCATCTATAAATGCCTGGCACATAGTAGTATGCTTAATTAATGTTTATTAACTGACTCAGGAGAAGAAGTCTAAATGTTTCTTCCTTCTAGGGGATGTGGTTGAGCTAAAATCAACTGATCAACCAGTATTAATGCACATGTGCTAATTAATATACATTAATAAGTGCCTGCCATACTAAGTGCTAGTGGTACAGATTTTTTTAAATCCAAATATCCTTTCTCTTACAGTATTTAAATTCTATCAGGGAAGAAAATATGTACAAACATAAGTATACACAGAATATATACTAAATAAACAATAAATCATTACTTGAAAGACAGATTAAAATGAAGGCAGTAGCAGTTAGGGAATATATCTTGGAGAAAGAGGTAGAATTTGTGAGATCAAAACAAGTAGAGAGTACACTGAAATCTTTCACCATCTGATTCAAATCCATCTAGCTAAATTCATTGCATATTATTCCCTCTTACTTTTCCACATACAGAAAATTCTACATGTTGCCTTTGTTCTGTTGCATAAGATGTTCCATAGCACGGAATCCTCTGCTTTACCTTTGCCCCCATCAAAGCATAACTCAGGTACCACCTCATATAAGATACGTTTTCTGTTCTCCAATAAATTATTACTAGTTTTCTTTCTCCTCCTAGAATTATTTTTATATAAACTATGTGTGTGTCTTGAATATATTTACACATTTACATATGGTTTACCTACAGAATGGAATGTAATCTCTGTGAGGACAGCTACTATTTCATTTCTGTCTGTATCCCCAGCTTAATCTTTTTAAAGAATGGCATTCAATAAATGCTTGTTGAATTGTATCTTTATGTCATTGATTATAATTTTGTAGCAAATTTAAAATAAAATATTTAGATTTTTTTTCAGTTTTTTTTTAAATATATAATTTATTTTACATTTTTGACATTCACTTCCACAAGAATATGATTCAAAATTTTCTCTCCACCTCTCCCCAATTCCCACCTCAGGACAGAATGAACTCCATCCACCTCTTCTTCCCATCTGTCCTCTCTTCTATTACTCCCCCTTCCCTCTATTCTCCTGTAGGGTAAAATAGTTCTTTTATTATTTCCTAGTTGCATGGAAAAATAATTTTGAACATTCATTATTAAAGTTTAGCGTTCCATATTCTCTCCCTTCATCCCTCCTCACCAATCCTCATTGAGGAAGTAAGCAATTCAATATAGGTCAGCCATGTGTAGTCATGCAAGATACCTCCATAATAGTTAGTTTTCCATTTTCAGTTTTCCATTTCCAGTTCCATTTCCCTCTGTCCTGTCCTGACTTCCATTTATTCCGTTCTCTACCTTGACCCATCCCCTCACAATAGTGTTTGCTTCTGATTATCCCTCTCCCCAATTTGCTGTTCTTTCTGTTATATTCCTTCCCCTGTTCCCTTCCCCTCCACCTTTCTGCAAGGCAAAATAGATTTCCTTATCCAATTGAGTGTGTGTTCAAATCCCATGAGAGGAAGACTGACTTATTCCCTTTCATCTCTCTCCACTTCCTCTCCATTGTGAGCTCTTTCTTGCCTCTTTTATGTGAAACAATTTGCTACATTCTTACTTCTAGTACATTCCACTAAACAGAAAATTTTATTTCTTATGTATTTTCCCTTCATATAGAGCTCACCTTATGCCTTCTGCATATATGTTTGTGTGCATATACACATACACACGTGTGTGTATGTGTATATGCACATGTATACACACACCCATGTACATATACATAACTAAACAAATATAATGTACACATTCATATATAACCTTACACATTTACATATATACATATTATATATATATACACATATACATATATACACATACATATATATATATACACACATATATGTTACCTCTAACTATTCTAATATTGAAAAAAGTCTAATGAGTTAAAAATATCATCTTTCCAAATAGGAATGTAAACAATTCAGCTTTTAATAAGTCCCTTATGGCTTCCCTTTCCTGTTTAGCTTTTCATGATTCTCTTGTTTCTTGCACTGGAAAGTCAAATTTCCTGTTCAGCTGTGGTCTTTTCAACAAGAATGCTTAGAAGTTCTCTATTTCATTGAAGTTTCATGTTTTCCCCTGAAGTATTATAGTCAGTATATATACTTTTGCTGGGTAGGTGATTCTTGGTTTTATCTATCTTCTTTGACCTCTGGAATATCTTGTTCCAAGTTCTTTGATCCCTTAGTGTAGACATTTCTAAATCCTGTGTTACACTGATTGTATTTCCACAATACTTGAATTGTTTCTTTCCGGCTCCTTGTAATACTTTCACCTTGACCTGGAAACTCGAGAATTTGGTTACAATATTCTTAGGAGTTTTCTTGGGGGGACCTCTTCCAGTAAGTGATTGATGAATTCTTTCCATTTCTATTTTACCCTCTGGTTCTAAAATATCAGGGCAACTTTCCTTGACAGTTTCTTGAAAGATGATATATAAGATCTTTTTTAATTGGAATTTTCAAGTACACCAATAATTTTTAAATTGTCTCTCTTGGATCTATTTTCCTGGTCAGCTGTTTGTCCAATGAGATAGTTCAAATTGTCTTCTACTTTTCACTCTTTTGGTTCTGTTTTATAAATTCTTGATTTCTCATAAAGTCATTAGCTCCCATCTGCTCCAATCTAATTTTTAAAGAACTATTTTCTTGTGAACCAATAATACTTAGATTTTTCTCTCCTGGATCTATTTTCCAGGTTATTTGTTTTTCCAGCTAAATATTTTGCATTTTCATCTATATTCATTCTTTAGATTCTGTTTCACTGATTCTTGATTTCTCATAGTCATTAGCTTCTATTTACCCGATTCTAATTTTTATCAAATTATTATCTTCAGTTAACTTTTGCACCTCCTTTTCCATCTGTCCAATTGTTCCTTTTAAGGAGTTATTTTCTCTAGTTAGGTTATGTACTTCCTTTGCCATTTGTCCAATTTTCCTTGTAAATTCTTCTTTGATTTCTTTTTTCATATTTTTAATATCATTAGTCAGTTTTTCTTCTATTTCTCTAATTGGGCTTTTATAGTCCCTCCTAAGCTCTTCCAAGAATGCTCTTTGGGCTTGAGATCAGTTCATATTTCCTTCTGAAGTTTCAGATGGGAGTACAGTCTCGATGCTGACATCTTTGGTATTCTTATTTTAGTCCTTGTCCCCACAGAAAGATTCTATGATGTTTTCTTTTCAGCTTTGTTTCTTAGTCATGATGATTACCCTTTTCCTGGCTTTTAAAGAAGATCTCTCCTTCTGGGGAAGAGGGGGCTTGGTCCCAGAGTTCTTGTGCCTAGAACTTGAGGCTGTATGTTGCAGCCTGAACTATTTTCTTAAGTGAGCTTTTGGACCTCCTTTTCGATTTGACCAAACTGGCTTTTTAGGCATTCTTTTTCTCTTGTATTTTTGAACCTTTTTGTCATTTGACTTGGTCTATTTTAAAAGGTGTTACTTTCTTCAGCATTTTTTAGGTCTCCTTTAGCAAGCTGTTAAATCACTTTTCATGATTTTCTTGCATTGCTCTCATTTCTCGTCCCAATTTTTCCTCCACCTCTCTTACTTGACTTTCAAAGTCATTTTTGAGCTCTTTCATGGTCTGAGACCATTCCTTACTTAATGAAGACTTTGGATGGAGGGGCTTTAATCTGTCTATCTTTCTCTAGTTATATGCTTTGTTTTCCTCTTAATTTTATTCTTTGCTCTTCCTCATCCAAAAGGATGAAAGAAAATACCTTTTCACCAAGAAAGTAAACTTCTAAAGATACCTTTTTGGGGTATCTTCCCTTTTTTTTTTTAACAATGTGTTTCTTTAAATGTTTACTTACTTATTTTTACTTTTTAACATTCATTTCCACAAAATTTTGAGTTCCAAATATTCTCCCCATCTTTCCTTTCCTCTACCCCATAATGTCTTACATTCTGACTATCCCTTCCTTCAATATGCCTTCCCTTCAATCACACCCCACCTTCCTTATCCCCATCTTCTCTCCTTTCTTATAGGGCAAGGCAGATTTCTATACCCCATTACCAGTATTTCTTATTTCCCAGTTTTATGAAAAAACATTTCTCAACATTCGTTTCTAATACTTTGAATTCCAACTTATCTCCCTTCCTCTCATCCCACCCATGCTCACTGAGAAGGCAAGCAATGCAATATAAGCTATATATGTGTAGTTTTGCAAAAGACTCCCATAATAATCACGTTGTGTAAGACTAACTGTATTTTACTCCATCTTTTCCTGTCACCATTTATTTTTTCTTTCCTTTGACCTTATCCCTCCCCATAAGTGTTTATTTCTAATTATTCCCTTCTCCCATTTACCCTCCTTTCTATCATTCCCCCCTACTAGTCCCCTTCTCCCCTACTTTCCTGTAGTATAATATAGATTTTCACACCAAATTGAGTGAGTATGTTATTCCTTCCTTAAGCCAAATAAGATGAGAGTAAGCTTCACATTTTCCCTCTCAAATCCTCCCTTTTCCATTAAATAAGCTTATTCTTGTCCCTTTTATGAGTAATAATTTATCCCATTCAATTTCTCCCTTTCTCCTCCCAATATATTGCTCTCTCACCCCTTAATTTAATTTTTTAAATACCATCCCTTCTTATTCAAATCACCCTGTGCTCATATATGTATGTATGTGCATGTGTGTGTGTGTGTGTATGCATAATCCCTCCAACTACTCAAATACTGAAAAAAGTCTCAAGAGTTACAGATGTTATCTTTCAATGTAGTAATGTAAACAGTTCAACTTTAGAAAGTCCTTTATGATTTCTCTTTCCTGTTTACCTTTTCATTCTTCTCTTGATTCTTGTGTTTGAAAGTCCAATTTTCTTTTGAGGTCTGGTCCTTTCATCAAGAATGCTTGAAAGTCTTTTATATCATTGAAAGACCATTTTTTCCCCTGAAGTATTATACTTAGTTTTTCTGGGTAGGTGATCCTTGGTTTTAATCCTAGTTCCTTTAACTTCTGAAATATCATATTCCAACCCCTTTGATGCCTTAATGTAGAAGCTGCCAGATCCTGTGTTATCCTGATTGTATTTCCACAATACTCAAATTTTCTCTTTCTAGGTGCTTGCAATATTTTCTCCTTGACCTGGGAACTCTGGAATTTGGTTACAATATTACTAGGAGTTTCTCTTTTGGGATCTCTTTTAGGAGGTGATCAGTATATTATTTCAATATTTATTTGGCCCTCTGGTTCTAGAATATCAGGGCAATTTTCCTTGATAATTTCATGAAAGATGATGTCTAAGCTCTTTCTTTTTGATCATGGCTTTCAGGTAGTCCCATAATGCTTAAACTGATCTCTTTTCCAGCACAATTGTTATTCCAATGAGATGTTCACATTGTCTCTATTTTTTCATTCTTTTGATTCTGTTTTGTAATTCTTGGTTTCTCATAAAGTCATTAACTTCCATCTGTTCCATTCTAATTTTTAAAGAATTATTTTCTTCAGTAAGCTTTAGAACCTCCTTTTCCATTTGGCTAATTCTGTTCTTTAAAGCACTCATCTCCTCATTTGGTTTTTCGGTCTCTTTTGCCATTTGAGTTAATCTATTTTTCAGGTGTTAATTTCTTCAGTATTTTTTGTCTCCTTTAGCAAACTGGTGACTTGACTTTCATGGTTTTCTTCCAGAACTCTCATTTCTCATCCCAATTTTACCTCCCCCCTTACTTGATTTTCAAAATTCTTTTTTGAGCTTTTCCATGGACTGAGATCCTTGCATATCTATTTTGGAGGTTTTGCTTGCAGAAGCCTTGACTTTTAGGTCTTCCTCTGAAGATAAAGTGTTCCTCCTCATCTGAAAGAATGGAAGAAAATACCATGTCACCAAGAAAGTAATCTTCCACTGTCTTATTCTTTTCCTATCTTTTGGGAATTTTCCCAGCCAGTTACCTGACTTTTCAGTTCTTTGTCACACTGAGCTCAGGGCTGAGATTCAGGTCATCTGCTCAATTCCCTCAGAGGCTTTAGATGAAGGTCGCCCAGAGCTTCTCCTTAGGGCTTAGATTCAAGTCAGCTGCTCAATTCCCCCAGAGGATTCAGATGGAGGTGTCCAAAAATGAAAACTGCACCTGCATTGGCTGCTTCAAGGGGTCCATACCAAGCTCCCTTCTGCGAGGTGAAGTAGTCTGCCTACTGAACTTTGAAGCTGCCTGTACTGTTTTTGGGTTGAGCAATCTGGGATCAGTTGCTACCAGTGGCTTCCCAAAGTCTCCTTTTTTGGCTACTTTGCTAGTCAATTACTCGACTTTTGAGTCCTTTGTCAAGTGGAAAGTAAACTACCCCAAGCTTATAATGTTTTCTGCAGCTGTTCTCTGAGATATCTCTAGAGAACTGTAAGTTCTGTGTTCCTCCAAAATAGCATAGTCAAGGAAAAGATGTTTACTCCTCTCCTGGCCTGCACTCTGATCTGTGAGCAACCACAGGAATTTTTTTTTTTTTTTCCCTGGATCTGCAAATAAGATTCCCACTCCACAACTGCCACCAGCTCTGCTGTGCCATTGCTCCCTCTCACCTTAGGACCACCCCTCAGGATTGAGACCCAGATTAGCTGCATGATTCCTTCAGTGTCTGTAGGCTGAGAGCTGTGGAAATGACTGCTGATACACCAGTGACTGCCACCACTGGGGTTGGGTCTGGGACCAGATATAGTACCCTTTCACCCAGGTGAAAGAACTTTCTCACTGATATCTGAAGCTGTCTTTGTCATTTATGGGTTTAGAAGTCTGGAAATCTGCAGCAACTGGCTGTGATTCAGCTGCCTGAAGCCTGCTCTAGTCTCATCTGTGCCAGTGTGCTGATCTCTGGGCTGCCACTTTGAACCCAGTGCTATAGATCTTTTCCATAGGCCTTCCAGGCTGTCTTGGACTGGAAATCTGTTTCACACTATTGTTTTCTTGCTTCTATTTCTCTAGAATTTGTTTAGAGTCATTTTTTACAGGTATTTCAAGGCCTTTGGGAAGAGACCTCAAACAAGTAGGTGCTTCTACTCTGAAATCTTGACTTTCCTCGTTTTTGTCACTTTTCAGAAAGCTTTATAAGTTAGATGACTCAGGGAACCCTAGAACTACCTGAGTTTAAATCTGGCTTCGAACATTTATTGCTTTATGGCCCTGGGCAAGCCATCTAACTTCTGCTTGCCTTAATACACTGGAAAAAACAATGATAAACAATTCCAATATCTTTGCCAAGAAAAGCCCATAGACAATGATCTATAGGATCATAGAGTTATACATGACTAAATAATTGAACAATATCTCATTTGTATGAACTTTCATAGGGCAAGATTTCATGTAACTATTATTAATTAGTCATAAATCAGCAATTAACAAAATGACTCTGTACCTGACATGTATATAATGAAGCATAATCAATATTCCTTGATAGAACTTCTATTGAGAACCATAATTTTAACTTCTTCAATACTTAATAAAATATCCTTAATTGAAAGATCAAAAAATGTTAAAATCTACTGCATACCTTTAGCTTTAGTTTTTTCTAGCCTTTAGTTTAAAATGAAAGAAACTTGTCTTCCCTAATTAGTTTTAACAGTAAGAAGTTATTAAATGCTATAGAACAAGTGATTAAACAGAGACAAATCAGTAATACACCCAGGTAAAAATATGAAAAGATGTAAGCTTCTTATTTATATGTACATATTCAAAATCTTTTATTCTCCTCACAAAGAATGTCCTTGTTCAGAGAACTATCAATGACATATACAGAAATCAAATTTGTGAGCCTTGAATTCACTGAGAATGTCTGCTATACTGGGTACAATTAGCTCCAGGTTTCTCAGTGGTTGCTGGTTAGGGCTTGGGAGAAAGCAGGTAGTAGTGCTGACAAAGGGAAGTAGCAATCTCACTAACTCTTAGAAAAGGCTATCTTGTAGTTTTATTGAGCTTATCTTTATGTTATGATCTGTAACCACAAAACCTGAAGACTGATTTTTGTGTTTTGCTCATGAAATTAATTTTATTTTAAAGATAATTTTATCTTTATTGATAATGTCTCTTGAAATCAGCTTCTTATTAGGCATTTATTGTAAAAAAGAGAGACTAAAAAATAAGTTAAGCAAAATCTTTCAAGATATCAATTGTGTTATATTCCAGAGCCATGATCCTCCACCTTTATAAAGATCATGGTGAAGGAAAGTGATTCCATATAGGTTATAGTCATGTAAAACACTACCATAACCATCAAATAGTGAAAGACACTATATTTCCCTCCATCCAGTCCCACCCACCATTTATTCTGTTCTCTCTTTTGACCTGTCCCTCTACAAAAGTGTTCGGTCTGATTTCCCCTTCCCCCAATCTGTTGAACTTTATATTGTGCCCTCCTCTCTTATCCATATGTATGTGTGGGTGTGTATGTATGTATGCATGTGAATGCCTGGACACACATGTATGTGTATATTCACACACATGTATGTATATATTCACATACATATATTCACATGCATGCATGCATATGCATTCCCTCTAACTACCCTAATGCTGAAAAAGGTCTCATAAGTTACAAATATCATCTTTCCATGTAAGAATGTAAACAGTTCATCTTTAACAAGTGCCTTATGGTTTCTTTTTCTTCTTGCATTTGAAAGTCAAATTTTCTATGCAGTTGTGGTCTTTTCAACAAAAATATTTGGAATTCCTCTATTTCATTGAATGTCAATTATTCCACCTGAATTATATACTCAGTTTTCCTGGGTAGTTGATTCTTGGTTTTAATTCTAGCACCTTTGACCTCTGGCGTATCATATTTCAATTCGTCTAATCCTTTAAGGTAGGAGCTGCAAAATCTTGTGTTATCCTGATGGCATTTCCACAATACTTGAATTGATTCTTTCTGGCTGCTTATAACACTCTCTCCTTTACCTAAGAACTCTGCAATTTGGCTATAATATTCCTAGAAGTTTTCCTTTCTGGATCTCTTCAGGAGGTGATTGGTGTATTCATTCCATTTCTACTTTTTCCTCTGGTTCTAGAATATCAGGGCAGTTTTCCTTCATAATTTCTTGAAAGATTATGTGTAGACTTTTTTTTAATCTTAGATTTCAGGTAGTCCAATAATTTTAAAATTATCTTTCCTGGATTTATTTTCCAGGTCAGTTGTTTATCCAAAGAGATAGTTTACACTATTTTTTATTTTTTTCTTTTTTTTATAATTTCTTATAAAGATATTAGCTTCTATTTGCTCCATTCTACTTTTTAAGGAATTATTTTCTTCAATGAACATTTGGACTTCTTTTTCCATTTGGTCCATTCTGCTTCATAAGACATTCTTCTCCTAATTGGCTTTTTGGACCTCTTTTGCTATTTGAGTTAGCCTATTTTACAAAGTGTTATTTAGTATTTTGAGGGTCTCCTTTAGCAAACAGTTGACTAATTTTTCCTGATTTTCTTTCATCACTCTCATTTCTCTTCCCCCTTTTTTCTCTACTTCTCTTACTTGATTTTCAAAATCCTTTTTCAACTCTTTATGGTCTAAGACCAATTCACACTTTTCTTGGAGGCTTTGGATGCAGGAGTTTTGACTTTGTTGTCTTCTTCTGGTTTTATGTTTTGATCTTCTTTCTCAATGATCATGTAAGAAAATACCTTTGTGCTGAGGAAGTTACTATCTATAGTCTTTTTTTTCTCTGTTCATTTTTCCATACAATTACTTGACTTTTGAGCTCTTTCTTAAGTGGAGGGCTCCAGAAGTAGCCTCAGTTGAAGAAATGGCTGCCATCACCTTAAGTCTGGGGCTTGAACTGGGGCTGGGGTTGGACCACACTCCCCTCTCAGTCAGTTGAGAGACCCTTTCCACTGATCTTTGAAGTTGTCTTTGGTACTTATGGGTTGAGAATTCTGGAAACCACCTCAGCTGCCAGTGATTTAGCTCCTTAAAGCCTGCTCCAACCCTATCACTTGTGCAGCCCAGATCTAGCTGCATTCTCCTCCCAGCCCAGTACTGTAGAACATTCCTCTTGACCTTCCAGGTTGTCTTGGATTGGAAATTTGCTTCAGTCTGTTGTTTTGAGGCTTCTGCTGCTCTTGAATTTGTTTAGAGTCATTTTTACAAGTGTTTGAGGCATTTTGGGAGAGAGTTCTAGAAGGTCCTGGTTCTACTCTACCATCTTGGCTCCACCCCCTTCTCAACTCTTTCAGAACTAATCATAATTTTACATAGAGTTCAGTTTTTGTCTTTTGGGGGAGGGGATCTCTTTATTAGCATTTTTCATGTATAGTTTATTGTTTTCCTCTTCCTACTTATTTCATTTAATTTGTCCATATGTTACCATGTTCCTTTGATTTTTTTTAATATTTGTTAATTTTATCATAAAACTGTAATGGTCCATTAATTTGCATACCATAATTTATTGAATCATTCGCCATATGACTGGCACCTACTTTACTTATATAGTTCTTTGTAACAATACCCAAAAAAGTGTTGCTGTGAATATTTGTGCATTACTAGCACTCTCCCTTCCTTTCTTTTGCTTCACACTCCTCATTTTGATATGTGCGTAGCTACGGGATCTCAGGTTCACAAGACATGAGAATTTAAGTCACCTTCTTTGGATGATTCCAAACTACTTTCCAGAAGTGTTTAGACCAGTTTTCAGTTCTACCAACACTGTATTATTAATAGTGTTCCTCTCTTTCAGCAATCACTCCAATACTTACTATTTTCATCTTTTATCATCTATACCAATTTTATGGGTGTAAGGTGAGACCTGGAATGTTTTTTTTAATTTTTTTTTATTTCTTTAATTATCTGTGATTTAGAGTAGATTCATACAATTGTTAAGAGTTTGAAGTTGTATTTTTCAAATTTTTCAAGTCCTTTGACCACATATTCAGTGGAGAATGATGGAAATCTTTTCCCTCCACATCCTCTGGAGTTCCTTCCCTCAGGACAAAATACTAGGTCAATTCCAATTTCAAACAAGGTTTATTTTTGTAAGTCACTTAGAGTTGCACCTAAAAAATGATGAATGGCTGAATAAATTAATTAGCAGTGATTTACATTAATGTTGGCCATCTAATTAATTACCTAAGTATTACTTTTCCTACTTATAATTCACATTTATTTAATTCTATAAGCTATACGGAGTGCTATCCCTATAAAACAAATGTTCATAGAGGTTGTGTTACTTGCCTGTGTTCACACAGATAATGTCAAAGCCTAACTCACCTGTGTTTCCTGATTCTTAATTCAGTGTTCCTTCCACTATATGAAGATGACTCAGTAGAGTAATACTACTTTCATTTCACAGTCTTTGAAGACACATTATGTATCAAAAGAAAGTTATATTAAAAATTATTGCTGTATATGATTTTGATTGTGTAATTGTTTACATGTAGATGTAATAAAAAAATCAGTTGGACTCTCTGTCTCTGTCTCTCTCTGTCTCTGTCTCTCTCTGTCTCTGTAGCTCTGTCTCTGTCTCTGTCTCTGTCTCTCTCTCTCTCTCTCTCTCTCTCTCTCTGTCTCTCTCTCTCTCTCTAATTTATAGATGTAACCTCAAAAATGTTGTTATAGTGCTTCTCCCCCTCCTCCCCTTAAGTAGTTTATGGCCATCCTTTTGGGTTGGTCCAATCAGCTAGCACTAGAGAAAGGTGTTCACAATCTATCCCTTAGTAACACATCAAGGTGTAATATAGCAGAGAATATATAAAACTGGAGTGGTTTCCTTATTATTAGATATGGGGCAAAAGTCCACTTTCCTCCTCATGCATACAATTATACTCTATGTCTAAATGAACTCTGTCTCCTATCTTGCAAAGTAACACCAATAATAAATAGTAAGTTGACTTGAGGAGGAGAAAACCTCATTGCTATTTTATTCTGTACTTAGGTCCTATCTTAATGAGCTATCATGTTGCTTAAACTTTAATAAATATAGTTATAAGGTTATTAATAAAATTATTCATAAAAATGACCTAGTCACTGAATCTCTAAAATATCCGACCTTGTTCTGCAAGTTTCTGTTTCAATACTACTAATGAAAGCCTTTATTTTCTCCTAAATTGCCAGAACACTCTAAAGAGAGATAATATCGCATGACCTATAGAAAATATATGGGGCAAATGCTCATGGTGTCACTCAATAAAATAGTTTCCAGGGGTCATGTCACTGGTACTCTCTGCTGTTTCACTTTCTCAGGTTGTACAGCATTGCAGATATTTGAAACCATGTGCTCTTATCCACTCTAGGTGACCCATTTTAGGACACTGATAATCTGGAAGAAATTAATCAGGAAGTGTTAAGGTTCAATAACATGTGATTCAAGGATTGATTACAGAAAACAGGAAGACATGACTTGGAAAAAATGATTCAGGGGAGCCATGATAGCTGCCTTAAAATATTTAAGGGGTGAAAGAAGTAGGTTTATTTTGGTTGTCTGTTTGGAAGTTTGTGTGTGTGTGTGTGTGTGTGTGTGTGTGTGTGTATGAGAGAGAGAGAGAAAGAGAGAGAAAGTAAAAATAGAGACTAGAAATGACACATAAAATTTGGTATAAGAAAAAAACTTTCTAAGAATTATACTCGCTCATGTTTGTGCCACAGAGTGTAGATTTACCAGCCAGTTTGGTTACAGTTGAATATGTTTTGCATGTTTGAATGTTTGTTTTGACATTGTGTACATCCTCATTTGATTGGTTTAGTAAACTCTAAGATTAGGAAAGGTTCCCCTCCTAATGCGGGTTGGCACCTCCTTTGCTGCTGCTAGGCCTATAAAGTTGCCTGAAGCACAGAGAGATTAATAAGAATGCAAAATTTAATCCATATTTGGTTGTGTTCAATAAGGAAACAAGGAAAAGTGATCAATGTACTTAAAAGTTACAAGTGTTAAAGTACCAAACAAACTTTCTTCAAATAATTCTGTCTCTCAAAACATGAAAAAAGTCTCTATTTTACTGAATCTGTTAGATTTAAAGTAGCTTTAAATATGCGTATATATGTATATCCATATGCTTATGTGTATGTATATATGTATATAGGTGAATGTGTGTATATATAAGCATATGTATGTATACATATACACACATACATACATACATACACACATATGGCCAAGGTCTCCCATTGCATCCTGGGTCATCTCCAATTATCAGATGTCTCAGGACAAAAAAGTGAGCCTGGTGACGTTGTACAACCTTCCTTCACTCAAAAGGAAGTCAAGTGCAAGTGATGTCATCATTTCTCTGATGTCATGGTCCTCTTTGAAAATGAAGGACAAACACAAAAACAAACATACATATATATGTATGTATGTATATGTATGCATTTATATATGTATGTATATGTGTATATATATATACATACATACACATATACCTACAGATACATAATGAACAAATAAATGGATACAAAGACACATAGCCTCACACACATATACATACATACCTACACACATACACACACACACACACACACATACATACACATATGTATTCCTTCTAACTACACTACTCCTGAGGAAGATCTCACGAGCTACAAATATCACCTTTCCATTTAAACAGGATGTAAACAGTTCAACTTTGATCAGTCCCTTATGGCTTCTTTTTCCTATTTACCTTCTCATGTTTCTCTTGATTCCTGTATTTGAAAGTCAAATATTCTACTCAGTTGTGCTCTTTTCAACAAGAATGCTTGGAAGTCCTGTATTTCATTGAAACTCCATTTTTACCCCCGCAGTATGATACTCAGTTTTGCAGTGTAGGTGATTCTTTGTTTCAATCCTAGCTCTTTTGACCTCTGAAATATTTTAGTCTAAGCCCTCCAATCCCTTGGTGTAGAAGCTGTTAAATCCTTTGTTGTCCCGATTGTGTTTCCACAATATTTGACTACTTATATTTTCTCATTGACCTGTGAACTCCAGAGTTTGGCTACAATATTCCAAGAAGTATTCATTTTGGGATCTCTTTAAAGGGATGATTTGTGGGTTCTTTCTACTTCTATTTTACCCTCTGGTTTTAGAATATCAAGTTTTCCTTGATAATTTCAGGGTTGTTTTTGTTGTTTTTATCAATTAATTTATTTATATTTAGTTTTCAACATTCACTTCCACAAGATTTTGAGTTCCAAATTTTCTCCCCATCTCTCCTTCCCATCCACCCACTACAGTGTGCATTTTGATTACTCCTTCCCCCAATCTTCTCTCCCCTCTATCACACTTCCCTTCTCTTATCACCTTTTGCCTGCAGGGCAAGATAGATTTCCATACTCCATTGCCCCATTGTATATCTTATTACTCAATTGCATATAGAAACAACATTTAACATTCATTTTTAAAACTTTGAATTCAACTTCTCTCCCTTCCTCCCTCCCCACACACCCCACTGAGAAGGCAAGCAATTCAATATAGATTATGCATGTGTAATCATGCAAAACACTTCCATAACAGTCATGTTATGAAAGACTAACTACTTTTCCCTCCATGCTATCCTGACCCCCTCCATTTATTCTGTTCTCTCTTTTGACCCTGTCCTTCTTCAAAAGTGTTTATTTCTAATTATCACCTCCTCTCATTTTCTCTTCCTTCTATCATCTCCCCAATTTCCTGAAGTGAAAGATTTTCATACAAAATGGAGTGTTCATGTTTTTCCCTCTTTAAGCCAGATCTGATTAAAGTAAGGTTCAGTTTCCCTCTCACCTGCCCCCCACTTTTTCCTCCATTGAATAAGGTTTTTTCTTGCCTCTTTTATGTGAGAGATAATTTACCTCACTCTATATCTCCCTTTCTCCTCAGCATGTATGTATATACATATATATAAAATCCTCTAACTATACTAATACTGAGAAAAGTCTCATTATCATTCCATGTAGGAATAAAAAAATTCAACTTTAGTACATCACCTATGATTTTTCTTTCCTATTTTCCTTTTCATTTTTCTCTTGATTCTTGTGTTTGAAAGTCAAATTTTCTGTTCATTTCTGGTCTTTTCCTCAAGAATGATTCAAAGTCCCTTATTTCATTGAATGATGAATTTTTGTCCTGAAGTATTATACTCACTTTTCCTGGGTAGGTGATTCTTGGTTTTAATCTTGGTTCCTTTGAGCTCTGGAATATCATATTCCAAGCCCTCTGATCCCTTAATGTAGAAGCTGCTAGATCTTGTGTTATACTGATTGTGTTTCCACAGTACTCGAATTGTTTCTTTCTGACTCCTTGCAATATTTTCTCCTTGACCTTGGAGCTCTGGAATTTGGCTACACTATTCCTAGGTTTCCTTTCGGGGTATCTTTCAGGAGGTGTTTGGTAGATTCGTTCAATATTTATTTTACCCTCTGGTTCTAGAGTATCAGTGCAGTTTTCTTTGATAAGTTTTTGAAAGATGATGTCTATTCTCTTTTTTTGATCATGGCTTTCAGGTCGTCTAATAATTTCTAAATTATCTATCCTGGTTCTAGGTTAGTTTTTTTCTCTCTCTCTGTTTTCTAGGTCAGTTGTTTTTCCAATGAGATACTTCGAATTATCTGCTATTTTTTTCATTCCTTTGGTTTTGTTTTATAATTTCTTGCTTTTTAATAAAGTCATTAACTTCCATCTGCTCCATTGCAATATTTAAGGAATTATCTTCTTCATGAGCTTTTGAACCTCCACTTCTATGTGGCCAGTTATCCTCTTTAAGGCATTCTTCTCCTTGTTGTCTTTTTGGATCTCTTTTGCCATTTGCAGTAGTCCATTTTTGAAGATCTTATTTTGTTCAGAATTTCCTTTAGGAAGCAGGTGATTCATTTTTCATGATTTTCTTGAATCACTATGATTTCTGTCCCCAATTTTTCTCTACTTCTCTTATTTGATTTTTCAAAATCCTTTTTTGAGTTTTTCAGTGGCCTGAGACAAATTTATATTTTTCTTGGAGGCTTTGGATGTAAGAACTTTGATTTAATTTCTTCTTCTGTTTGTATTTTTTGGTCTTCCTTGTCACCAAAGTAGCATTCTATAGTCTGATTGTTTTCCCAGTCTTTGCTGATTTCCTTAGCTTATTTATTGGTCTTTTCAATTCTTTTTAAGGTAATTCTCTGTTTCTAGTAGGACTGGGAGGTGTACTGTTAGCCACTAGATACCCCCACAATCTGTGAGCCTAAAGTTCCAGAAATAGCAGCTGTCACTTCCCCTGCTACAGTGGCTTCCAAAGACTCCTCTGTCTCCTCAGCTGCCCCATGGCACTGGGGCCTGACCACTGTGGTCTCTCACACTGGTGTGACAGGGTTTTGCCACTGACCTTCCAATTTGTCCTCATCTTTTTGGGGTTGTGAAGTCCGAAAACTGCCGCAGATCTGAGCGATTCAATCTACCCTGAGACGTACTGTGGCTCTGTCAGTGCCAGTTTGGCCCACGTTGTCTTGTGTTCTGTTCCTACCCTGAGTCACTATATGCTGTTTTTTTTTCGAATTTCCAAGCTGTCTTGCCCTGGAGATTTACTTCACTCCATCATTCTGTGGGTTCTGCTACTCCAGAATTTGTCCAGTCATTTTTTTTTTTTTTACAGGTATTTGGTATGGTTTGGTCTTTGTTTTCAATCCACCATCTTGGCTGTACCCCTCCTTGATAATTTCTTGATAGTGTCTAGACTTTTTTTCTATCATGGTTTTCAGATAGACCAATAATTTTTAAATTATCTCTCCTGGATCTATTTTCCAGGTCAGTGCTTTATTTCAATGAGACACTTCACATTGTCTTCTCTTTTTTTTATTATTTTTGTTTTCTTCTATAATTTCTTGATTTCTCATAAAGTCATTATCTTTCACCTGCTCTACTGTAATTTTGAAAGAATTATTTTCTTCAATGAGTTTTCAGACCCCTATTTCAATTTGACCAATTCTGCTTTTTAAGGCAGTCTTCTCTTCATTTTCTTTTGGGACCTCTTTTGCCATTTGGATTAGTGTATTCTTAAAGGTATTACTTTCAGTACATTTGGGAGGAGGGGTATCCTTTAGCAAGCTATTCATTTCTTGATTTCATTGCATTATTCTCACTTCTCTTCCCAATTTTTCCTGTACTTCTCTTACTTGATTTTCAAAATCTTTTTTCAGACCTTCCATGGCCTGAGAACATTCCATATCTTAGCTGGAGGCTTTGGATATAGCAGCCATGATCTTGCTGTCTTACTCTGGTTATATGCTTGGATCTTCCTTGTCATAAGAAAATACCTTTTCACCAAGAAAACAACCTTCTATTGTCTTCTTTTTCCCCCTTTTGGCTATTTTCTCTGTCAATTACTTGAATTTTGAGTTAAGTGGAGGGTGCAGTGTCCCAAGATTCAGGGTTTTTTTGCAGCTGTTTCCAGAGGTATCTCTATGGACCTACAAATTCTCAGTTCTCCTAAGTGGTATGATCAAAAGACAGGTGTTTACTTCTCCCCAGGCTTTCACCCTTGTCTGTGAACTACCACAAGCACTCTTTTCCACCCTGGAACTGCAACTATGATTCCCTCTTCACCACTACTACCTTCCTTGCTCCACCAGCATTTCTCTTCACCCTAGCACCACACCCAGCCAGTTCTGCAGCCAAGATCAGCTGCTTGATCTAGAAGCAGCTGCCACTGTAGCAGTGACTGCTACACTCCTTGGACTATGGCTGGGATTTGGGAAAGGACTTTAGTGTCAAGATGATATTCATGACACTACAGTGGCTATGAATATGCCAGCACAATTCTGAATTAAAAAATGTAACAGATTCTCCACATGGAAGGAAGAAACAAAACATGTATTCAAATACCATAAAGTTGAATCTCAGCACCAGAAAGCCAAATTCACCATAGTAGCAAAGAAATCTGTATGCAATAACAAAGTAAAGGTCACTATGATCACCAAACCTTCCCCCTGCTAGGGCCTTCCCACAAACCAGCTCCCATAAACAAATCACAAACAGGCTCCCTTAAACAAATTCATAAACAGCTCTCTCACTCATGCAGACAGTTTTCTGCTTTCTCTGACCTTCCCAACTCAACTCTAACTTCATCTCTTCCTCTTCTACCCTTCATACTCCACCCTTTCCTGCTCCATGTGACTTATACGAAGGTGACTCAGGCTTCCATGTGACTTAAGTAGGTCACATGGGCCTATTAATGAATGGGAAAGATCTTTACATTTAAGTTACCATTACTGGGACCAAGTTCCTCTATCACTCAGGTGAGAGAGCTTTCCCACTGACCCTTGTAGCTAACTTTGGCACTTGTGGGTTGAGCAGTCTGGAAACCACTATAGCTGTTAATAATTTAGTGCCCTGAGGCCTAAATGTCTGTGGTGGCATGGCTCACATTGGACTGTGCTCCACTCCAAACCTGTTAAATAGACCCATCCTGTCAGTCTTCCAGATTCTCTTGGCATGGAAATCTGTTTCACTCTGTCATTTTGTGACTTCTCTAGAATTTGTTTTGAGCCATTTTTTATTAGTATTTTGAGATTTTCAGGGTGAGCTCAGGCTAGTCTTTGCTTCTACTCAACCATCTTGGCTCCACTCCCTTTCATACATTCTTGATGGAAAGACCAAAGGTGAATAGAAAATTTGCATTCCAAATCAAAAACTCAAGAGAAACATATAAAGGTAAATAGGAAGAGGAAATCATTTTTTTAAAAAAAAAATATTTATTTATTTTGTTTTCACCATTCATTTTCACAAAATTTTGAGTTCCAAATTTTCTCCCCATCTCTGCCCTCCTCCCACCCAAAACGCCAAGCATTCTAATTGCCCCTAACACCAGTCTGCCCTCTCTTCTGACATCCCTCCCTTCCCTTATCCCCAAATTCTCTTTTGTCCTGTAGGGCAAGATAAATTTCTATACCCCATTACCTGTATTTTTTATTTCCCAGTTGTATACAAGAGTAATACTCAACAGTTGTTCCTAAAACTTTGAGTTCCAACTTCTCTTCCTTCCTCCCTCCCCACCCATCTTGATTGGGAAGACAAGCAATTCAATAGAGACTATTTATGTGTAGTTTTGCAAATGACTTCTATCATAGTCATGTTGTGTAAAACTAACTATAATTCCCTCTATCCTATCCTGTCCCTCATTTCTTCTATTCTCTCTTTTGACCTTGTCCCTCCTCGAGAGGGTTGGCTTCTAATTATTCCCTCCTCCCATTTGTCCTCCCTTCCATCATCCCCCCCAACCTGCCTATCCCCTTCTTCTCCACTTTACTGTATTGTTAGATAGGTTTTCATACTAACATGAATTTGCATTTTATTCCTTCTCTGAGTCAAAAGTGATGAGAGTAAGAAGCTTCATGTTTTCCCTCTCACCTCACCCCTTTTCCCCTCCATTGAAAAGTCTTTTTCTTGCCTCTTTTATGACAGATAATTTGCCCCATTCCATTTCTCCCTTTCTCCTCCCAATATATTCCTCTCACACCTTAATTTCATTTTTTAGACATGTTCCATTTCTATTCAACTGACCCTGTGCTGTCTGTGTGTGTGTGTGTTTGTGTGTGTATATTCCCACCAACTACCCAAATACTGAAAAAAAGTTTCAAGAGTTACAAACATTGTCTTTCCGTGTAGGAATGTAAATAGTTCAATTTTAATAAGTCCCTTATGATTTCTCTTTCTTGTTTACCTTTTCATGCTTCTCTTGATTCCTGTATTTGAAAATCAAATTTTCTTTTCAGCTCTGGTCTTTTCATCAAAAATGTTTGAAAGTCCTCTATTTCATTGAATTACCATTTTTTCCCCCTGAAGTATTTTATTCAGTTTTGCTGGGTAGTGATTCTTAGTTTTAGTTCTAGTTCCTCTGACTTCTGGAATATCATATTCCATGCCCTTCCATACCTACATGTAGAAGCTGCTAGATCTTGTGTAATCCTGATCGTATTTCCACAGTACTCAAATTATTTCTTTCTAGCTGCTTGCAATATTTTCTCCTTGACCTTGTAACTCTGGAATTTGGCTGCAATGATCCTAGAAGTTTCTTTTTGGATCTCTTTCAGAAGGTGATCAGTGGATTCTTTCAACATTTATTTTGCCCCCCAGTTCTAGAATATTAGGGCAGTTTTCTTTGATAATTTCATAAAAGATGATATCTAGACTCTTTTTCTGCTCATGGCTTTCAAGTAGTCCCATAATTTTAAAATTGTCCCTCCTGGATCTCTATTCCAGGTCAGTTGTTTTTCCAATAGGAAAAGATAAACGTTCACTGAGAAATAACCTTCTATGGTCTTATTTTTTCCCATTTTTGGGCATTTCCCAACCAGTTACTTGACTTTAGGGTCTTTTTTCAAGAGTAGGGTATACTCTGGGGGTCTGTAAGATCTCAATTCCTCCAAGATGACACAATGAAGCATATACACTGGTCTGGGAGAATCCAGAATCCTTTCTGCCCAGAATCTATGAGTGGTAGAGTTTCCTCTCCACAGCCACCTGGTCTCCAGCTCCACCAAGCCAGTACTGGGGGCTGATTCAGATGAGCTGCTCAGTTCCTCCAGGAGCATTAGGTGGGGGCAGGCCTGCTACACAGGGCTGAGGTAATAATCAGCTGCTTAGTTCCTCCAGGGGTTTTATGATCCAACAATGGATGCAGGCTTCTGTGAGAGATGATTCTGCCCAATATGGCCTCTGCTGCTTCCACCTGAGGCCAGAGCTGTGGGACAGCACTGCTCTCTTCTTGACCAGCTGAAAAATCCCTCTCACTGACCTTTGGTATCTCTGGGTTGAGGGATCTGCAAACCACTGCTTCTGCTGCTGGGGATTCTGCCCCCAAAGCCTGCTTAAATTCTCCTCTTTGCACTGGGATGGGCTCTTCTCCTTTTCCTGTCAGCCTTTCAGGTCACCCTGGGCTGGAAATCTCCTCCACTCATTTGTTCTGTGGCTTCTGCTGTTCTAGAATTTATTGAGAGTCTTTCTTCATGGGTATTTCATGGGCTGTGGGGGAAGAACTAGTATATGTGTCTTTCTACTCTGCCATCTTGACTCCACCCCCAGGAAGAGGAAATCCTAAGGGACTTCATAAGGTTCAACTGCTTATATCCTTACATGGGAAGGTGATACTTGTAACTCATAAGGACTGTTTCACTGTTAATTAGAAGTAGTATATATAGACAGAGGGCACAGGTGTGAGTTGAATGTGAGAGGATGATATCTTAAAATAAAATTACGGAGTGAGTGTAATGTACTCGGAGAAAAAGAAAGGGAGAGGTAAAATGAGGTAAATTATGTCACATAAAAGAGGTAACAAAAAGCTTTTACAGTGGAGGGAAAAAGAAGAAAGGTAAGGGGGAAGTGAGTGAATCTTACTCTGAATTGTCTCAAAGAGACATTAATATACACACAAATGTATGTAATGTAACATAATCTATGTTACATTACAGGAAAGTAGAAAAGGTTGAGAATAAGAGCAGTGGCATTTTGGGGGATGGAGTAGTCAGAAGCAAAACATTTGTGAAAAGGGACAGGGAGAAAGGAGAGAGAGGATAGAATAAACTGGCCTGGACATCAGGGCAGAATAGGATGGAGTGAAATATAATTAGTAACAGTAACTGAAAAAAAAATTTGAAGAAGTTTCTATGATAAAGGTATCATTTCTCAAACACATAGAAAACTGAGTCAAATAGGTGTGTAGATATGTAGATAGATATAGCCATTCTACAACTGATAAATCATCAAAAGATATGATCAGTTTTCAGATGAAGTACTCAGTTACCTATTGTCATATGACACAATCACTCACTATTATTTGGAGAAATGCAAATTAAAACAGTTCTGTAGTACTATCTCATAGATGTTAGATTGACTAATGAGGCAGAAAATGTAAATGACAAATGTTGGAGGGTAGGTGAGGAAAATAAACTTTAAGACTTTGCTAATGGAGTTGTGAACTTATTCAAACATTCTGTAGAGCAATTTGGAACTATGCCCAAAAGACTATAAAATCATGTATACCCTTTGATTCAGCAATACCACTGCTAGGTCTGTATTCTCAAAGAAATAAAAAAAGGAAAAGAACCTTTTGTAATATTAATGTAATGTAAATGAGTGCTAAATGTCTTCCCAGTCTGCTAATAGACCTCAGGTGGAGTCAATTAGGAGAAGCTTGACCAGAGGTGGCTTTTTTGGAGGAAGGCCCACACTTTTTGTTAATTTCTACTGAGGCATTGAATCACAAGGGTTGTGATACCCTCTGTTTCTGAAAACTGTGTATACTCTGAGGTAAAGTTTTGATTTCAGGCTTACTCTTTGGAAGAAAGTTTGTGTGCCAGATGAGAATCTGAATAGATGTTAAGGAGTCCCCTGGCTTTGAAAACACAGATGTTGGTGCTTCTTTCTCTGGTAACTCTGTATATATGCAATGATCAGGCAGGTGGATTTGTTTGTTGATCTGTGATATATGTATTGCTTACGGTCAGACAGTTAGAAGCCCTGCCTGTTTGTCTTTATTTCTCTGCTTGTCTTTTCTCTGTTGGTATATATGATCAAAGAAGATTGTGGACCCCTCGAAAGTTACTTTCTTTTTTAAAAAGCAGATCTGAGAACCTGTGCTCACGAGCCATCCTGAAGGTGTCAGGGTGCTTGCTGCTACATCTACATGTACCAAACTATTTTTGCAAGATCTTTTTCTGCAAGTAAAGAATTAGAAAATGAGCCCATTCACCGGGGAATGGCTGAAGAAACTGTGATATGTGATTATGATTGAATATTATTGGACTCTCAGAAATAATGAGCAGGATGCTCTCATAGCAACCTGGAAAAACTTGCATGGGCTGATGCAAAGTGAGATGCAATGTGTACAAAGTAACAATAATGTTATAAGATGGTCATCTATGAATGACTAAACCATTCTCAGCAATACAAAATCTAAGACAACTCTAATGGACTTATGATGAAAATGCTATCCATCCCCAGAAAAAGATTTGATACTGTCTGAATACACATTGAAGAATATGTGTTTCCCCCCCAAAAATGAATCTAGCATAATCAGTGAGGACTTGAGTATACAATAGAAAAACAACCTCCAACTTGAGTGTACAGTAGAAAAATATAGACTTCACCTCCTTCATCTTAATGGATGTAAGAGAAAATAGCAAACTTGGTATTCAAAACTTGTACCAGAACAAACCCATGTTACAAAAGTTACCATACAACACAATTTACAAAATTCAGACTTAAATAATTAGAGAAAATCTTATCTAATATGTATATATGCAGACCTTGACAATATAAAAAAATGAAATCAATAACTAAAATATATCAAAAAAGTGAAAATTTCCAAGAATAAGAAAGACCACTCAGTTTGTGACTGAGTATGGCTGCAACCTTTAAAATATTATTGAATTAGTAAAATACAATAGCAGTGGCAAATTAGGAAATACCTTTAAAATGGCATTAGACTCTTTGCAGATTTAAAATCTCATAAGAAGCAGGATTATCCATTTATTTCCTTATTTTACCTTAGTTCAGCTTACCCATAAAAATTAGGACAGAGTCAGCTTTTTGAATTCTATCCAGATGCTGATTTTATAACCACAGCAATATGTGTTAACCGTGAACAGCAAAAGATCAGGGTTTCAAAGTTATTTTTAGGGCAAATCAGTTAATGAGCAAGTGCAAATTGAACAGTAGTAAATGAGCAGTAGGACAGAGTCACTGAAATGTCAGGAATATTCTTAGATCGTAGGAAGGACAAATTATAATTATTTAATATAACTATGGTCAGAAGTCCACAAATTGAACCTGTATAATCTACCAAGGTGCAAAAAAATTCAATTTTTTGAGTGTGGGAAGAGAAAGTGCATGTAAAATAATAACTGTTTCAGAAAGCAGTAGCAAATAATCCATGTCAGAGCAGCTTACGAAGGCTGCCTCTCACATCCACTGATTGCATCAAGGTTGTCCCCTTTTCCTGAGCTTCCTTCTGACTCATATATTAGCTCTAATATCTGCATTATAGTTTTAATGAATATTACATCTTTCCCCTGTATCAGCTTATTTGTAATGACAGGGTTTAATGTGATATTTCTACATTCTGTGGCAGGATCGGAGAGGCCAAGGAACAGATCATTCACTCAGTCACCATCACACCATCCTCCCTTCTCCCCCATATTAGTAGAGAATTGTCTATTAAGAGAGTGTCAAGGACCAAATGAATCACTTAATTTGCATCAAGGACAAGTCCAGCGGGGGTAAAGTGACACGCCTGTATGGAAAATGATTAAAGTCAGATCTGTACAAAGAATAAATAGCAAACCATATGGCGTTATTCATTTCTTCAACTTCCCATTTTACCTCACCTTCAGAAATTTTTTCCTGTATGGTATACAATCAAATACAGGAAGAAAACTGACAAACTTAGTCGGTTAAAAGCTTCTCTGAACAACATTTTTCTCCTGAAGCTTCACTTCCTGTCAAACATTTACCATTAAAACGACCTCTCTCCCTTCCCCATTTAGAACTTTCCTATAGTGTCAAACTCAGTAGACAGTAAAACATTTTAAAAATTAGACTTTCCCAAGATGAAATTGCTTACCTAGAAAGATGGTGCATTCATTCTCCTTGGAGTTCTTTAATCTGAAGGTGAATAACTATTTGTTGGATAGGTTTTAATGGAGAATTTTTCTATGTGGAATAGCTGGGTGGTACAATGGTTACACAGTTGAGCCTGGAGTCAGGAAGATGGGAGTTCAAATCTGGTGTCAGAAACAGGTTCAATTTCTGTGAACACATTACTTATCCCCCTTCAGCCTCGATGTCCCAGTCTGTAAAATAAGAATAAAAATAACAACTCACAAGTTCGTTGTCAAATGTGATAATACTAGTAAAGTGCTCAGCACAGTGCCTGGCACACGATGGATTCTTCTTCCCTTCCCTTCATGTATTGCTTAGTGACTATTCACACCCCTTGCAAATCCCAGATTGTATTCAGTAGATATAAATGGTGTAAAAACAAAAGATCTCATTTTTTTTAAACTTCTGCTTTTCAATAAGAGAACTAAAATATTGAAAAAATTAGATTGGGTGGTTTGGAAATAAAGCTATCATTTTTTTCAGATGATATGATGGCATATTTAGAGTATCCTAAAGATTCAACCAAAAACTAATTGAAATAATCAATAGCTTCAGCAAAGTTTTGGGATCTAAAATAAATCCACAGAAGTCATCAGTAATTCTCTATATTACCCCCCCCAAAAAAAACAGCAGGAAGAAATAGAAAGAGAAATTCCAATTAAAATAACTTTAAATATTATAAAATGTGTGGAGTCTACCTGCCAAGGGAAACCCAGAAATTATATGAACAAAATTACAAAACACTTTTCTTATAAATAATGCCAGATCTAAACAACTGGAGGAATATTAATTGCTCATGAACCAATATAATAAAAATAATAATTCTATACCATTTTCTTTTTCAGTTCCATACCAGTCAAATTACCAAAAATTATTTTATAGATCTATCAAAAAAATTTCATCTGGAAGGACAAAAGATCAAGATTATCAAGTGAATCACTGAAATAAAAGTGAAGAAAGGTAACCTAATAGTACCAGATCTCAAATTATATTACAAAATGCTAATAATCAAAACAATCTGGGACTGGTTAAGAAATAGAGCTGCAGATCAGTGTAATAAATTGGTACATAATACACTAAGGTTAATGATGATATTATTAAGTGTTTGATAAACACAAAGATCCAGTCTTCTGGGACAAGAAATTATTATTTGTTAAAAAAAAATTGCTGGAATAAATAGAATATAGTTTGGTAGAAACTAGGTATAGATCAACTTCTCACACCATATATAAGGGCAAAATAGGTAAATGATGTGGATAGGAAATCAAATTGAGGGAGAATGGAATAAATAACTTACCTACAATATCTATGGATAAGGGAAGAATTAATGATAAAATAAAAGATAAGGTTACTAGGAGATATAAATTGGGTGACTTTGACTACATTAAATTAAAAAAAAAATATTGCAGAAATAAAACCAATGTAGCAAGATTAGAAGGAAAGCAGAAAACTGAGGGGTGGGGGTGGTGGGAAATTTATAGAAAGTTTATCTGATAAAGGTATCATATCTCAAATATGCATAGAACTAAAGAAAAATTATAAAATGCAGATTGTTCTTCAATTGATAAGTGGCCAAAGGATATGAACAGAACATTTTCAGAAGAAGAAATCAAAACTACCTGTAGTCATATGAAAAATGGTCAGATAACTATTAGAGAAACACAAATAAAAAGACCTTTAAGTTACCAATTCACAGCAATAGAATATATACTTAATATAAATAAAATATGCTGAATATAATAATAATAGCAATAAAATATGCTTAATATGAAAGGCAAATGACAAATGTTGGAAAAGATGGCAAAAAGTAGGGACACTGATTTATTGTTCATGGATTTACAAATCTATCCAACAATTCTGGATAGCAATCTGTAACTATATTCAAAATGTTATAAAACTATGCATATCCAACAATACTACTACTAGATATGTATCCCAAAAAGATCAAAGAAACAGGAAAAGGACCTATATGGGTAAACATTTATAGCAGGGTTTTGTTTTTTTGGCAAAAAAAAACAAACATGGAAATCAAGGTTATATTCATCATTTGGGGAATGGCTGAATCAGTTGTTTCATATGATTGTGATGGAGTACTACTGTACTATAGGAAAGGATGAAGGGAGTGGTTTCAGGAAAAACATGGTATGGCTATATGAATTGATGCAAAATGAAATGTGAATAACTGGAACATTATTGCACACAGTAATAGCAATGTTATAATGATGATCAACTGTGAATAACTTATCTACTCTGATCAATACAATCTTCCAAGGCAATTCTAATGTACTCATTATGAAAAAATGCTATCCACCTCTAAAGAAAGAACTGATGAACTCTGAGCACAATGTATATATACATATATAGTTAGATATATATGTGTATATATACATGTATATACATATACATGTACATATATACAGATAGATTTTTTTTTTTATCTTTTTGCTTTTTAAAGCACTATGGCTAATATCAAAAAGTGTTTTATATTACCATATTGTATAATCTATATCAAATTGCTTGCCTTCTCAGGGAGGGTGAAAGGAAGAGAGAAAAATTAATTTGGAACTCAAAATTCTTTAAAAAATGTTAAAATTGCTTTTATAACTAATTGAAAAATATAAAAAAAATTTAGAAGGTATGCTATTTTTCCACAATCATCTCTCTAGTCCTTTAGCCAACCCCAGTCTGTTCTTACATCTATATACCTTTATGACTTTTACTGTCTTCTGGTTAGTGTCTTGTTTCTGCTCCTCTTTTGATCAACTCTACTGTTCCTCCTTCAAAACTAATGGATTCTGCTTTTTTCTGGCAGGTCCCAACTGTAATGGTAATTTAGATGGGAATATCTTTCCCATTTATTAATGAGCCATGTGACGTGCCTGGGTAACATGGAAATCTGAGTCACATGGAGCCTGTGGTGGGAGGAGTTTGCTAAATGGGTGGAAAAAGAAGGGTCAACCAAGAAGGGTGGAAAAGAAAGAGGTGGATCACGAGCAGAGTTGAGAGGAAGTTAGTCATGAAATCAGACAGAGCTAGGAAGGATACAGGCAAGCAGGCAACTGACCAGCATGAGTGAAAGAGCTTGTTTGTAATTTTGTTTTAAGGGAGCCTGCTTGTGATTTGTTTAATGGAGCTGATCTGTGGGAAGCTTAGGAGGGGGGAGGTTTGGAGATAATACTATCCTCTGCATTGTTATTATGTATAGATTATGATAAATTTGGCTTTCTATTACTCGTTTTGGTTCTCTCTTCCATATGGAGAGTCTGTTGTGTTTCATTATTCAGAATTGCACCAAGATATTCATGGCCACGGTAGGCACTGTGAATATACCACTGGTGCTACACCAACAAATATGGAGCCAATATACTGTCCTCCCTCCTCTCTGAGCTTCCATTCTCTTTCTCCTTAGAAGATATTTTTTTCCCTCCATTCCCTACAAACATGTAGAACTTTGAGTAATGGGTGTATATCAGACCACCAACTTACAATGGCAATGTCTCTGAGGATGTTAATCCTAACTAGATTGCAAGATTACAGATTAAAATAAAACATTAATCACTTCTCTAAGCACCAAAACATCAACTGTCAAAAGTGGAGAAAATTTGAGAAGGTGTTTGTATTTTGTCTTCTGTGATTTTTATTGATACTAAGAAAGCACTTATTTTCTCCTGACTCAGGTCAACTCACCCTCATGACTACATTCTGAAGCAGGGAAAAAAATTAGGAATTGAGATTTTTGAACCATTCTCATTTGAAAAATCATGAAGAGGTGGAGTGTTAAGACAATATTTGAGAAAGAAAAATGTTGCCCCGATTTTCAAAAAAAGGGAAGAAAATAGAATTAGTTCACTATAGACCAGAGATCTTAACTTTTATTCCTAGGAAAATACTTTAACATATCATTAAAGAGATGTTTAGTAGATTTAAGGAGGTAGTTAGATTGAACATGGGTTCATAAAAAACAAGTCAAGTCAGAATAATCTCATTTCCCCTTTTTGCCAGGTTTTACTAATGTAGTAAATGAAAGAATGTTTTTTTGTCTATTTTCTAACAAAACTCATGCTCAGGTGATATTTTGTGGAGATGATGTAAAGTGAATTATAGAACAACTAGATGAAATTAAAACTGGTTGGATTGTATATTGTTAATAGCGTAACTTGAAGGAAGTCTTCCATGGGATTTGTGCTTGTGCCTCTGCTATTTGACATTCTTATCAATGACTTCCTTAAAGGTAGAGATGGCATTATGATATATTGATGCTATGTAATTTTATTTCATCATAAGAAATGAGTCATATGACAGAATCAGAAAAATAGTAAGAGGTTTGTATATGCATAATAAAAATGTGGGATCATCACATAAATTGTTTTCTTGAACTGATCACTTCACTATATAGCAATTCATACTATTATAAGAGAATGTTCCCATTGCTATGGAGGTATTAGTGGGTAGTGATAGAACTTTTTAAAAATATTAATGAAATATTTTAAAAAGCATGCAGGAGAAAATAAAAGGCAGTGCAGAACTACTGTGCTACTGTGTTAAGTTTGATTTTATATATATATATACACACACACACATATGCTTATATAATGTGTGTATATACATGCATCTACATGTGTGTATACATATATAGATACATATATAACTGTATGTGTGGCCTACACAGATATGAGTCTTTTGTTCATTGAATTTGCAGTTCAACAAAAACTGGAAGATATAGCTAGCACCTTGGATGGTTGAGCCAAGATCCAAGAAGATTGAACATTGAGAACCAGCTAATAAAATCCAATTGGACAGGCATAAAAGTGAAGTTGTACAGCTGAATAAAATAACTCAACCTCACTATTATGAAACAAAAAGGCATGATAACTGTTCCGAAAAAGACATCTGACAATACCAGTGAAATGCAAACTTATCATGAATTAGCACTGAGCTGGGACAGATGAAAAGAAAAGAGAGACAGAGACAGAGAAAGAAAGATAGAGGGAGGGATGGAGAGAGAGAAAGGAAGAAAGGAAGGAAGAAAGGAAGAAAGGAAGAAAGAAAGAAAGAAAGAAAGAAAGAAAGAAAGAAAGAAAAGAAAGAAAGAAAGAAAGAAAGAAAGAAAGAAAGAAAGAAAGAAAGAAAGAAAGAAAGAAAGAAAAGAAAGAAAGAAAAGAAAGAAAGAAAGAAAGAAAGAAAGAGAAGAAAAAGGGAAGGAAGGAAGGAAGAAAAAGGGAAGGAAGGAAGGAAGGAAGGAAGGAAGGAAGGAAGGAAGGAAGGAAGGAAGGAAGGAAGGAAGGAAGGAAGGAAGGAAGGAAGGAAAGGAAGGAAGAAATGGATTCTTAGACTGGATTAAGAGAGAGTTAATTTTAGGAAAAATTTCCTAACAGTTAGAGCTGTCCAAAAATGGAATGGACTACCTTGACAGGATGTTATTCCTCTTCCTGTGGAAATCCTCAAATAAAGGAGGAATGATTATCACTAGGTATACTATCATAGGGATTCTTTTACTACAGGGTGTGTATTAGATGGGCACTGAGTTCCCTTACAACACCCAACTTCTGGGAATTTGTTTTCCAATGAAGCACTATGAAAAAGACATTAAATACAACAACTACAATGTAAATGAAAAGGTAAATGAAAAGAAAGTTAAAATGAAAATTCCTAGATTCATCATGGAGAACAATAAATGAAATATACTTCCCTACTTGAATCTGAGAGGCTGGAGAGGACTAGGACAGAATATCACATATACTGCGAGACACAATCATTACATTTGTTTAACTGTTTGCAATTTATTTAACAGCATATATTAACATAGAGGAGAGTTGATGTTATTTTCCCCCTAGAAATAGTTGTGATGCAACAATTTGGAATTTAAAATATATTTACAGATGACCAGAAAAGAATTGATTATAGAGGATGAACAAAAATAAACAGTACTATAGCAATAAAGTTAAAGCATCTGCTGACTAAGATTGGTGCTGTCCTTCAGAACCAGAGAGCACAAAAGTGATATCATGATATCAGAGTCAATGTGCAGTGTGTCCAGTTGTTGGTGATCAGAATAACATGAGCTCAGAAGACTCTAGCACAGGTCAGACACAAATAGTACAGAGGGACATTTGGAAGGTAGATGTTTCTAAATTTGCATATTTCCCTTTTCTTTTAAGATAAATTTGTAAATTTTCTTTGTTCATAGACCACAGTGCCATTCTGTGATGTGGGAAGTCCATGCTGGGCAGTCCTGTATCACTGTCTCCCATGTCTCATAAATGATTCCAAAGTTCTTCAGAAAGACCTTGAGAGTGCCTTTGTATAGCTTCTTTGTACCTCCGCAAGAGCACTTACCTTGTGTGAATTCTCCATAAAGTAGTCTTTTAGACAAATGTACATTTGGCATTTGAACAACATGGCCAGTCCATCAAAGTTGTACTCTCTACAGTAGGGTTTGAATACTTGACAGTTCAGTTCAAGAAAGGATCTCAATTTCTAGTACCTTATTTTCCTAGGTGGTCTTCAGAATCTTCTTATGAAAATACTAATAGAACAATTCAATTTCCTAGCATATTGCTGGTATGCTATCAAGGTTTAACAGTTATACAACAGTGAGGCAATCACAACAGCTCTAGATCTTCAGTTTGGTGGGCAGTCTAAAACTTCTCTCCCACATTTTCCTTCAGAGCCTCCCAAACACTAAGTTAGCTCTGGCAATGTGTGCATTAACCTTTTTATCTCTGTGAACATCCCTGGAAAGTACAGTGATAAAGTAAGTGAAATTATTCACAGCATTCAAAATTTCTCCATTTTTTTAAAAACCAATGTTTCCACATATGGACAGTGCAGTGCTGCTAGTGGGGAACTTCTCTTTTCTGGATGTTAATTGCTAGGCCAAAATTAGCTCATATGGTAGAGAATCAATCCACATTCTGCGGTATTTCAACCTTAGAGGCTACACTGAGTACACAAATGTCTATAAACAAAAAGATGCAGACCAACTTCCCTCCCACTTTAATGTGTATATATCTATATACATATATACACATTATATACACACACATATATATACACATATACATATATACACTTACACATATATGTATATATACATACATATGCACATATATGTTTATACATATATATTTATATATCAGTACAGTAGCAGAACTTCATGTCTTTTTCACTCTAGTTGAAGGTGTACAACAGCATCCCTGAAACATCACGCTAAAATGCATGGAAGCAAGCATATAGTTCTGCTTTATTCCACTAGTGACTGAGAAAACATGAGAGCATAGTCCATTATATAGAATCTATAGAAGCATGCCATCATGGAACCAGTATACAATACTGATGAATTTCTCTTGGCAACCAGATTCTGCCTTGATCTTCCACAAGCCTTCATAACTGACAGTAATGAAGACTTTGGTTAGGTCAATGAATATTGTATACACATCTCTCTTCTGCCCCTGGAATTTCTCTTGGAGTTGTCAGGCAACAAATACCATACTCATCATTCCTCTGCCCTTTCTGAAGCCACATTTGCTCTGAGGCAGATGGCAATTTTCCAGGTGAAGGATAAGCCTATTAAGGAGGACTCTGGCAAGAATTTTGCCGGGGAGACTAAGAAATAGACCTGTTCCCCTGTTATTTTCACAGGGCAACCTATTTCCTTTTCCTTTATAGAAATGGACATTGGAGGCATCCTTGAACTTCTCGAGGATGACTTCTTTTGCCATATAACTCAGAAGATTTCAGTCAGCTTTTATTAAAGTAGTAGATCCTGTGCCTTGTAAATCTCTGATGAAATACAATCAGTACCAGGTGTTTTACTACATGAGAGGAGGTAATAGCATTTAAAAACCTCCTCTTCAGTTGGAAGTTCAACTAGAGGAGGATTAACTTTGACCTGAGGTATGTGGTCAAAGTGTTCAGCATTGATTGCAGATGATCTGTTGAGAACACTGTGGAAGTGTTTAATCCATCTCTCCAGGATTATATCCCTACCACTGATCAGTGATATAATGAAATAATGTAAATTGTCTTATACCAACTTATTATCTTTTAATAATAGTTTTATTAATTAATAAGATCTATTACAATCTGCTTTACTACTGTACCCTAAGGAACACAAGACCTTTCCATTTGATTGCACCTAAACTTGTTGTGACATACCCAATGATCTACAAATTCCTTAGAACAGGGACTATCTTCCTTTTCTAGTTATATCCCTGGAACTTAGTACAACACTTTGTACATAACAAAGTCAATTCATTTTTGCTGTTTCATTCATTCATGTCTTCAGTCATTCATAATGAAACAAGATGAAGGAAGTAGGCTGGATGGCTTTTGATAAATTGCAAATCTCCTCTAATCACCCCAAACTCCTCACAAAAGCAAAGACCCACCTCTTCATGCTACAATTCTTCCAGTGTTTCATATTGTGAGTTATGGACCACTACAATCTCAGAATCAGCAGAATTAACTATTGCTCAGAAGACAATGAACAATAATATGGCTGATGTGCACAACCAGCAACACACAGTGAATGAGGCACCACTAAGAAAAAGCAGAATAAAAGAAATATATGAGTTTAAAAAAAATTGATGGTTATTTAAGTGACTAGAATGAGATGTAACTGAGCTTTTATGCTTGACTAATAGTGTAATGATTTGCAGAGAAAGCAAAGATCCCCCAGAACATTTGGTGGGCCCCTGCAGCAATTTTTTTTCCAATGTGAAATGATGGGCAGCTATTAATGGCTGGTGAGTTGTATAATTGGAGGGAATATCCATAATGAAGGATTCATTTCTAACATGAAAGAATTTCTAACAATTAGAAATATATCAAATTTCAATGGTCTGTCGCTACAGAAAGTGGATCCCCCATCACTTAAGTACTTCCAAGATGGACTAGATAAGCATTTGGTGGGTATCTTTTAAAGCAGTGGTGGGGAACCTGTAACCTCAAGGTCACATGCAGCCTTCTCGGTCCTCAAGTACAACTATTTGCCTGAATGCAAACTTCACTGAACAGATTTGTTAGAGGGTTACACGTGGTCTCAAGGTCACTATAACCCACCACTGTTAAAGAGTATACTATGCTTGATTGGGGTTGGACTACAATGGCCTCTGTGATCTTTTTCAACTCTGCAATTCTATGATGATGATAGTGATATCTTAATATAAGTTAACTAACATTACATGACCTACTGAACTTTTTATGTTATTGTATCTCATCCCAATTTTGTCCTAAAAAGCATGGATACAAACATTCTATTTTACTCCACCAGTTACTGGGAAAGCTTAAGAGCATAGTCTATTATGTAGAATCTGTGCAAGCATGCCATCATGGAACTGGTATACAGTTCCAAAAGAATTATTCTGGTTATCCTGAACTTTTAACATTAAAAAGTCCAACACTCTTGAAAACAAATTTTTTAAATTCCTAATGGGAGTAGATAATAATTATTATCTCTTTTATTTTTCCTGATTCTTAAAATCTAGCCCTTATTTTTAATTCAGGACACACTCAGTAATAAAAAATTTATAGGGTCACCTTTGGAGTCTGACTGTTTCCTGTGACACACACTACAAGAGACTTATAAGGATGTATATTCCAGAGAAGTGACTCTAAAATGTGTGACAGTGATTTGTTTTAGGATAAAGAAGACATAAAGCCAATGTGAAAACTTAGAGGAAAACACATTTCGATAGACATGCTGAGGAGTATCAGCCACAGAACGAGGGCAATTATTACTGCAGTAGTCTAAAACTCTGGCAAAGAACTGGAGCACTGCAAACAGTCAACTCGTGCAGACATTTGGTAATGGCATATTTATCTAGGATTCATCATATCAGACCTACATAGAGAATAGCAATAAAAATGGTGATATTTTTTCTTTTAAAGTGATACATGAATTTGACAGTGCAGTTTGGTGCTGCTAGCTATTTACATTTTGTTCTTCCAAAAGAAATGCATACTGAAAAGCGAGGCTGGCTCCTGACATCATTTTTCATAAGATTTCTAAGCAACATTAGACTCTGCAATATCTGTTTAACAAATTTCATTTGTTAATAGGCATCCTGAAGATAACTAACTCTTGAATGATTCCCTTTAAAAAAAAAATTCTGAAAATCCCTTTAAAACTTTGATAGTTTCGTGTTTACAATTTTTGTGTCAAGGACTTCAGAGTACTTATGGAATATTTTCAATTCATTGGATTTATGGGTGTTTGGATTTAGAGATTTATTATTTCCTGTAGCTAAGCCATTAGTACTTGTTTCTCTCCTTTTTCCCTTTCAAAGTCCTAGAAAGTCACAGAATTTTAGAACTGGAAGGGATTTCAGTGCTCACCTGGTTTAACTACATCATTTTTTTAGATGAGCAAGTAGAGGTCCAGAAAATAACTTGATCAAGGTCGTGCAATTATTAAATGATGAAGTCAAGACTCTTAAAAATTCATCTTCCACTGCACCAGTGAAGGTCACCATATTTTTGTCCTACAAATTCCAAAAGCTCTGGATATAAAAAACAATGCGATATCCAAAGTGCAAACTTTGGATCCCATAGATCATGTTATGGCTGTGTAAAAAGGAAGGGATCAGATGCAATATTTGAAATTTTTCGCATGACAGGTAATAATATCAAAATATTGTTACTTGGTGATCTTATGTTATTATAATTCCATAAAGGTCATATCTGGGGATGTAAAACATTTTATATATGTATGTATATATACATACATATGTATATGTGCATATATGTATGTATATATAATTACATACATATATACATATACATACATACATACATACACATGTGGACTTATCTATATCCTGGTTATTGTTAGCTCAATTCAGCATTATCTAGTTCATCAGTTCTCAGGTATTTTTTATCTTGGCACCCATTTTATACTCCCCCAAATTGCTGAGGATCTCATTTCACTCTTTCAAAAGAGGGAAGACCTCAAAGACCTTTTGTTTCTATGAGTTATGTCTATTGGTATTTACCATGTTAAAAATTAAAACTGATAAACTTCGAATTTATTTAAATAACCAATAAACCCACTACATGTTAATATAAATATTTTATTTTTAATGTATTTTCATGCATCTTTTGCATATTTTTGTAAATCTCTTTAATAGCTGAGTTAACAGAAGACAGCTGGTTTTTCATATATATTTTCATTTCCACCTGTTGAGATGTATTATTTTATTTGAAGTATATGAAAAAATTCAGCCTACCAAAGATGTAGCCAGAAAAAGGTAGTAGTATTTTTATAAGCAAATAATGTCTTAGTACCATTAGCAAAATAGTTTTGACCTCCTGGAAACCATGAAAGTGTCCCAGGAGCCCAGACCACACTTTGAGAACGACTGCTAGAACTGATATGTGATTTTAATTTAATCCACATATCATGCACACAGTTCTTAAATAGCTAGCTGAAAATCTTTAGTTCAATTCTAGCCTTATATTTACTTAAATTCTTAATTTTAATAGTACCTTAATTATTTAAAAGAAACAAGTATTGTAAATCCTTCTCTTACCCCCCAATTCATTTTTGGAGAATCAGGAGAAAATCCAAAGCAGACTCCTTAAAAACTAGTAAAAGTAGGAAACTACTTAGAGTTTCAACTTCTTTTTATTTTTTTATTTTTTTTATTTTTTTTGATGAGGGTGTTAGGTCAAGAACTCTGACTTTTTTAGTATAGGGACCTCCCCAAAAGTAGATATGCTCCATCGAAGCAATTACAGATAGCTAATTGTTCTCCAAAGCAATCTTGGAGAGTTGCTTCTGACACTGAAAGGTTAAGTAATTTATCCTGGGCCTCCCAGATTACACATTAACCCCATGTTGCCCAGACTCAAAGGACAGTTCTCTAGTCACCTTGTCATATCATATGAGGTACAACTTTGAGAATGCTAACACTTTCATCAAGAATGGTCAGAGTTCATTTATCATGTTCCACAAGGTCCCAGGATGTTCCCGCTACAGTTCTGTAGATAGTACAAATATACTGATGATAAGAGAAATGGATTAGATTCCTGAGCTCAGGCACTCATTCTCTTAGCTTTATTCAGTGGAGAAAAATATACTGTCCTAAATCATTGTGGAGGCTGATGTTTAAGAAGCAGCTTTCTGCAGACAAAATATTAAAAAGATGTTCCATTTACCTGCTTCAGGAACCACTCTGAGGCTAGGGATTTTATGTCACTTTGAATTACATACTCCATAAATTCCTGAGGCCTAGACACAACCATATTCCCTTCTCCCCCCAAAAAAAATCTCAGTGACTTATTACTGCTAGGAGAATTTATTATGGCACATTTTTCTCTATTCTAATATATTCTGTTCAGCATTTATATAGTACAGAGCATCTCTTTGGCATAGCTATGTTCTCTAAAGTCTAGCAACAGCACTCAACCCATTATATTTTTTTCATCATTTTTATTGATAAACCATTTAACTAGACAAAGTAGTCATGACTTAGCTAAATATAAAAAATCCAGTTAGCAGGAAGGAGCCTTGATCATTTCAGGAGAAAAAAATTGAAATATAAGTCACTAAGTGAAAAAATGTTCTTATCAGTTCTACCAAGTTAGAGGTTAGGTATCTTTTAGATGGGTTGGGTGCCTCTAAGGGAAAAAAAATGACATAAGCTTTGTTCTACTGCTACCATCTTTTACTTTGTATTTTATTAGCTTTTCTGCCTTGGGTAAGGTGATTTAACTTCCTTTTCCCTGATATTTCTATTTATTTCCAATTCCTGAAATGACCATTCAAACATTGCACTGAAAAACCCGTTTAGGAAGTATAGCCTTTTCTCTCCTTGGCATTTGATTTGCCAGTAAAATTATAACCACATTTCTTATAAACACTAAAAATTAAGTATAGCCCATGTAAACTGAGAATCTCTACCCCAACTCCTATTTCCAATGATGGGTCTGGTCCCTGGAATTTAGCTGCATTTCCTCTCATGACTTGAAGGGTAACTCTTATGAGTTACAATTATCCTCATATCAGTTCACATCCCTACTGATGTGCTTTCCCCCAATATTATCAGTTTAGAATAATTTCATTCATTCAGTCTTATATTTATGAGAATATTTTGTGCGAAACATGCCATCAAACATCTGCAACACAGTCTCTTACGTGTGCATATAGAACAAACATTTGTAACCTTTTTATGTCACAGTACAGTTTAGCAATCTAGTGAGCCTTTATATTCTTTAATTTCACCAAGTACTCTCCTATTTATGTTCAAGTGATTCTTCATATAGTTGTCCATTTTGTTTGTCAAACCTTCCTTTTCTTCTCAAACTCTTCAAATTTTCCATTCCTAAAGAAGGAAAGTTAATTCTAGAATGAATCAACTCTGGCTTTCCCCGACAAGCTCTAGCCTTGAATTATACCCACCACATGCTACCTCTTATCCATCTCACATGATACTGAGCAAAGCTCAAGAAATTGTTAAACTCTGATGACTTGATCCACTAAAGACTCATGTTACATAATCTCAACCTTGTCCTAACTATCCTACTCAACATGGTGGTATTATCAGATGTTTTTAACACTCCTAAATCTTTCCATGGTTTCTCCTCCCATCATACTCTCAGATGAGAATCTTGCCTCATATTTCACTAACACAAAAAAAGGAGACCATTCACCAAAAGCTTCCTCTTCTCTCTTTCTCCTTATTTCAATCAAACATCCCCTGCTATTTCCTCCTTCACTTCTGTCTGACCTTTCGTGTTTGCTTCAGCAGCACATATACTAAAATTGGAACAATACAGAGAAGATTAGCATGACTCCTGCACAAGGATGACACATAAATTTGTGAAGCATTCCATATTTTTTATTGAATTGCTTGCCTTCTCAGTAGGGATGGGAGGGAGGAAGGAAAAGCACTTGGAACTCAAAATTTTAGGAACAAATGTTGAGAATTGTTTTTGCATATAACTGGGAAATAAGAAATACAGGTAATGGCATATAGAAATTTTTCTTGCCCTACAAGACAAGAGAGAAGATGGGGATAAGGGAAGGGAGGGGTGTGATAGAAGGGAGGGAGCACTGGGGGAAGGGATAATCAGAACGCACAGCATTTTGGGGGGAGGGGAGGGGAGAAATGGGAGAAAATTTAAAACTCAAAATTTTGTGGAAATGAATGTTGAAAACTAAAAATAAACAAACATTAAAACAAAAAACAAAAAGTGCCTTTCTACGTGTCAAAGTGAACTCCTCTCCATACACAAGTGACCTTCTTCCACAGTGACCAGATTGCTTCTCTCATATCTGCCCTCTTACTAGTCTTTAATTTCTCCCTTCCTACTATGTTACTGATGCCTATAAATATGCCCATGGTGTCCTTATCTTAAAACAATTCTCACCTGATCTGCCCATCCCCACTAGATACTGCCCACATCACACATGCACACCCATGTAAACACACACACTTTCAATGCTGAACTATTGGAGAAGACCATTCCTTTCTTCTTACTCACTGTCACAAATCTTTGCAGTCTGATTGTGGACCTTGTTATTTCAATGAAACTGTTCTCTCCAAAGTTACAAATATTCTTTTATCTACTAAATCTAATGTCCCCATCCTCATTGACCTCCCTGTAGATCACCCTTTCCTTCCTGATACTTTTCTCTCTGACTGCTCATAGAATAATTTCTCTTTTTTGTCCTCATACCTCCTTGTCTTCTCCCTTGTCTCCTTTTCTGTATTTTCATCCATGTCATGTCTGATAACTGTGGGTGCCCCTTGGACTCTCTTCTTGTCGTTCTCTCTTCTCCCTGTATACTATTCCACGTGGTGATTTCATCAACTCCCGTGAATTCCATTATCATTTCTATTGCATAAAATGATTCTCATATCTATATATTCAGTCTTTTCTTCATCTCCAATCTGCACTTCTGAAATTTGTTTCTCCATAAGTATCTTAAACTCAAAATACCTCAAAAAGAGGAGAAATCATTATCTTTCTCCCCAAACCTCTTCTCTTTCTAATTTCGCAATTATCTTTGTGGACACCATCATTCACCAAGTCACCCAGGCACCTCAGTTTCATCCTCAATTATTTTACTCTCTTTCTAACCCTAACCCTAAACCTAATCTGTTGCCAAGTAAGCCCTGTTGATTTTATCTCCACAAGGTGTCCTGTGTCTGCCTTCTCTTGGCTACTCCTACCACCACCACTACCATAGTGTGATCTTTATCACTTCATGCCTACGCTAATGTTCGGTTCTCTACCTCAGGTGTCCCTGCCTTCCAGACCATTCTCCATTCACCGATAAAAGTGATCTTTGGAGAACACCGGCCTAATTACATCAGTCTTCTATTCAATAAACTGCTTTTCCCACTTTTGCTTCAAGAATCTTATACACACAGATGCATACATGTATATGTATATATTTATTTATCTTCATGTATGTAAGTATACACACATATGTTTATATATATGTATATATTTAGCTTTTAAATTCTTTTCTAACTTATCTCCAGTCTTTTTATACATTTTCCAATCTTGTTATACCTTTCTTTCTCCTACCTAATCAGGTGGCACTAGCCTCCTTACCTTCCTTGTGCAAGACATCCTATCTCCTGATTTGGCAATTTTATTGGCTGTCCCCCCATGCCTAGAATTCTCTTCTTCATTTCCATCTCTTAGCTTCCTTGGCTTCCTTCAAGTGTCAGATTAAAATCTCACCACTTTTAAGAAACCATTTCTGCTCCTGCTCCCCTCTAATGTTGCTTTCTTTGCTCTGAGAGCACCATCAATTTATCATAGTATTCTATACATATACATATGTGCAATATGTACATACACTCATGTTACATATATGTTATGTGTGTTGCATATATATGTTACACATCTTATTTGTATGTAGTTATTTGCATGTTGTCTCCTATATATGTTATACACATATATGTTACACATCTTATTTGTATGTAGTTTGCATGTTGTCTCCTCCATTGTAATGAAGCTGAGGGGAGGGGCTCTTTCTTTCTTTAGTTGTATTTCCAGCACTTAGCATAGTGCCTCGTACATAGTAGGTAATTAATAAGAGTTTTTTACTTGATATTATTTGCTCAGATTTATGTAATTAAGATCATTCTTAAAACATACTAGTGTTATATTATACTAAGCAATCTTTCCAGTCACTCCACTAGAATTCCCTGGTGCTCTACAAATGCAGGATTGCCAGTGACCATTATTAGTTCCAGAATTACCAAAGAAATATATATTTCTAAATCTGCAAACTAAACTGAGGTGTTAAAATGAAACTGAACTCTACTAAAAACGTGACTTTCTGGCTACATTTCAGACAATATGCCCTTATAAACCATAGATTTAGATTACAGTTGAAAAAAAATCATACATCATCTAATGTAAACTATGTTCCAGAAAAACTGGAATGTTTCCTGCTTTTGTTCAGTTTCAAGTGATCATGCCTTTGATTCCTCCATGCTCTATGTTTGGTATGACTTGATCTTTGTCCACATTTTTGCTAGTCAACACCATTCCTTTAGGTGTCACTTCTTCAAAAAAATCTTTCCTTGATGTTCTTTTGGATGGATAAGATTTCTCCTCTCACATTTCTAAAAGAACTTTTTAGTGTCTTCTTTGACTTTATCACTGCTTTGTATTATACATATATACATCTATAATATTATTACACATTTCTTAACCTCCTCCCCATTTGACTGTAATTTCCTTGAAAATTTATTCAGCAATCAAAACACATTTATTCAGTATCTACCGTGTTCCAGGAATTGCACTCATCTCTGAGAAAACGAAGACAAAAGTAAAATATTCCTTACCTTCAATGAAGTCACATTCTACTGGGCAAATTTTCCTGAAGTCAATACTATGGATTAAAAAAAAGAAAACAGTATTTGTATCTCCAGCGTTTAACAGAATTCCATTTAACAGAGCAAAATTTCCATGAAAATTTAGGGCCAGTGCTCTGTTTTTCTTCATGAAAGTTTGTACGTGACTTTAATGCACTTTTTTTCAACTGAATATATTTTGTCTAGAACTGTGAACAGCTAGATAATGAACCTACACATTAGAAATCCTGTTTGTACATAAAAATCCCGGACACCTTTTTTTTTGCAGGGGGAGGGCTTAGAACCGTATGTTTAGAAAATCCATTATTTTAAGGTACAAGTACCTGTACAACAAATTACAAAATGTTTGCAGGTAACATATTTTAGAGAGTGACCCTACAGTAAACAAAATGACAATAAAAGTATTGCGGTATATATAGTGTACTGGCATTTAAACTGGAAAACGTATTTAATATAAGTTCAATCATTTCAATTAGAAGGAAAAACTGACTAGTGAGTCTTTTGCCTTCTTGTAGGCCCTAAATCAAGGGACTGAATAAGTATAAAATGTTAACCCCCTTTTTCTAATGTCATAAATACTCAATTGAAATATGTATTATACACAACTGGGAAATTTGCTCAGTAAACACTAAAGATAGTAAACTTTCACCTCTGAATCTTCTTTATTACATGATTATGGTCAAGGTGAGCCTTGAGAGGGCTGACAGGTTCTAAAACCTCTAGCCAATATTAAAATGACTTTGATTTCCAAAATAATCAGAACTTTAAGCAAATCTTGAATATAATCATTTATTAAGAAAAAAAAAACCTGACTGAGTTGCTCTTATTTTTTCTTTTCTTTCTTCTCTTTATCATCTTCCTCATCATTCTCCAAACTTTTTTTATTTTCCAACTCTTGCATACAATTCAAAAATCTTTGGCTTATATGATCATCTGGCAGGTGTGTAATAGACTGATGATACAGTTTAATCTCATTTACCAAAATGAAAGTTCCAGCTAGCCATGCGTATGGGTAAATGAAATGTCTGCTTTGAATTGGAATGGCATTGACCAGGTCAGCCTGACCAGATTGAATCAGGACTTTTAAATTTCTTCCAGATGCAATTTTGCAGAGCACAGAGTTTGGATCATATTAGGATAGGAAATCATTTGAAAGATATTCAGTTCTTAAATTAGGAAAATCAAATGTGGGGCACTCTTCTTCATATTTCTAGTAAAATAGTATCAAGAACAGTAGTAAGCTATGTAGGAGTAGGGGATAAAAGTCAGTGATAAAGGAAATATGAACATATCTCAGTGAGAAAAATTAGAGAGATGGCTGTGAGAGCACGGTACATTAGGAATGGTGAGCTGGCCAAATTTTAGTATTAAAATCAACTAACAGATTCTTGGATTAACATCATGTAAATAGCATACAATGAAAATATAAGAAAGGACATTGATTCTCTTCTGGTCATACCATATATAGAGTATTGTACCCACTCTCAGGTGCTATACTTTCTGGACAGTGATAATCAGGAAAGTGTACAGAGGAAGGCAATCACAATAGTGAAGACCATTGATGCCATGCCTTATGAGGATCAGTTTGATGCCCTGGGGATGTTTGGTCTGGACTGTTGAGGTGGGGTAGATATCATATAGTTATCTCTAGGTGTTGGGGGGATATCATGTGTTATATGTTTTAGATAGATTCTTCATGACGTTACAGGGCAGAATGAGTAAAAATGAGTAGAAATTGAAAAGAGGTAGATTTGTTGTTGCTGTTGCGTTTGTCCTTCATTCTTGAAGAGGAACATGACCTCAGGATGATGACATGACTTGCAGTTGACTTTGATGTGAATGGAGGGCTGTGCAAGGTCACCAACCTCACTTTCCCCTCCTGAGCCATCTGGGTCCTGTGGTCTAATATTCATCAAGATGGTTGGAGATGGCCCAGGAGGTAACTTTTCCCTTATGGATTAGAAGATCCACTATTTTAAAAAGAAGACTTTTAAGCAGAATAGAAAAATAATCAATCTCTGCTAATTTTCCCCCTCTCTTTCATGCACAATTATGCCTTTATATTTGAAATACTCCCACAGCAACATGAGAATAGAGAAGATATCAGGAAAGTTCTAAATTTATATAGCTAATATTTCTACATCATTTCATATATGGTGTAGGAGACTATTTATAATTTGGATTCTAGCTTGTCAATGGAGTTCTTACTTTCTTATTTAATTTGACTTGGAACATGGTTAAGATATTCATTTATTTGTTACTTAGCTTATTTGATAGCTGCCAAGATTCAAGAAAGTTTTTAATTAAAAAATCAAACTAAGAGAATAAATAATCCAAAAATAAAAATCAAAGAAATCAAAATAAGGGAATTCATCAGTTCAATCTTCTACCTGAGCAAAAATACACTCTGTCTCATCCTTGAAAAGTGCTCTTGAAGATTTTTCATGGGAGTTCTCTGGATAAGGAGCAAACATGCCTTTTTAAGGACAGTCCAATACAGGTACGTATAATTCTTAAATATATAGCAAGCTTCTCCTTGTATTAAGCATTAACTGGGTTTTCTGTAATTTCCACCATTTGTTTTTAAGTCTATCCCTTGGGAAGAAACACAAATTCATACTCTCTTCCACTAGACAGACCTCCACATAATTGATATTTATCTTATCTTCCTCTCCCCCATCCGTTCCAATACATCTCTGTTCCAGGATAAATCACTCATTTCTTTTTATATCAATACACCTGCAGAATAATTGTAAGACTTTCATTACTCCCATTACCTTCTGCTTTATGATTGATAGATAGATATAGATTGGTAGATAGATATAGATATAAATTACAGTAGTAGACATGGTCTGACCTTAAAAGACATGATACCAGAGATATCCTTAATCCTTGAATGTATGGCTTTATTAGAGGAGCTTGAAATTACATTAGCCAACCATGGCAGTACACCTGAGGACTGATGCTGTGAATAATTTTAAGGGTCTAATCACATTGCATGATGAATTCTCTACTCAGCAATTAACTAAACATCTTTCAATAAAGTAAAACATAATATTCAAAGATACATCCTTAGGCAAAATATATCATCAAATACATATATGTATCTCATAACACTCACTATGTCATATGGCACACAGCATAAGGACATTGCATCCCCCAAGTCAAGGAGTCCCAGGCTAGGGTCTTT